>JAHBCN010002209.1:0-96865 GCA_019359885.1 Listronotus oregonensis
AGTCAAATCAAGGACCACCTCACTTCCAAAATTCTGTCATTTTCCACCCCATTCACTAATTTTTCAGCTCTGAATTTTGACAGCTGTGACGTATCCACAAGCGCACGTGATATTGTTTTGTTTCCATAGCCGCCTACTCACAGATTTTTTTCTCGATCGTAGAAAGCGCGAAAAAAATCCCTTTTTCGTCGGTTTCGGCCGAAATGACAGCGCGACAAAAACTACAAACAAAACAATCGAAAAAAGATGCGTAAATTCGCGCTGAGCCTACTACGATGGCAAAGTGCATGTGTGCGTCTCGCAATGCATTCGAAATTGCAACGAGCTTGCATCAAGGCGGCCTTGCTTTGATTCACGGCCTACCCCGATTGAAAAAGGCGGTTTTTTACTGCGAGAGGGGGATTTTTCAAGGGTACGAAATGCAGAATGATGTGTAAGTAAATATCCTTATATTGTTTTGACAAAATTATGATTCTTACTTATCTACGACCGAAAAATAAATGTAAAAGAAGTTATGACAAAACTAATTGGCGTAAGTGCCTATTATTTAACTTTTACATATATAAATACAAGATCTTAAAGCCTTAAAGCGATTTTGGATTTAAAAGCAGAAAATTATTTTTGTTAATAAAATAATTATTCGGCATAAAATTTAAGATTATTCATAATACTACGTTCCTAGATATCCTCGATTTGATATAATAAATATCGGTAATGAATTTATATATATATATATATATATATATATATATATATATATATATATATATATATATATATATATATATATATATATATATATATATATATATTATATATATATATATATATATATATATATATATATATATATATATATATATATATATATATATTATATATATATATATATATATATATATATATATAATATATATATATATATATATATATATATATATATATATATATAATTTTATGTTCTTTAAACTTTATGAATTTAGGTGCCTGAGTAGTTGAGGCCGTTAGATTTGTCTTGATTTATTTTGTCATATTTCTTGTTTTTCTTACCTTTTCTAGCAGCTTTTTTTCATTATTAGCCGGGTCATATTTGTTAAATCTATATTACTTTTACCAACTTTGATATATGAACAAAAGCCATATTTTTGACGTGTGTCGTATTCTTGACAGGTGTTATACTTTTGACAAACCACTTATTTGACAAATGTAATATTTCTTATAGATCCGATTTCTAAAAGATGTCATTTTCTGTACATGTACTTTAATTGTTCTTTATGCTCCTTGAAAATATCTTTTCTTTTTGTCCATACCTCCAAATCCCTTAATAATAAAGTGCTTGCTACTTCCCTGACGACACTGCCCTCAGAAAACATAATATTATATGTATTTAATGACCTAAATCACAAAAACAAAACAAAAGAAAGAATAAAAATAAAAACCAAATACATTCCGCAGTTAAAAACTGACCCTCCTGAATGTCATTCAGTTAAAAATCCTTTTTTATCCGTGTTTAACTCTTCTCTTCCGACATACTCTCGTACGCTTACAAACATCCTCAACAGCAGAAAAAAGCAATAAAAATTCCCGATCTGCCGGAACCTTTTTTATTTTGACTGCCGAAAAGCTACCGGCTGCGTTTACACCGCAAATGAAGTGTCCGATAATTTTTTTTGTGAGGTTAATAATTAAATAGGTCTGAATTTACTGATGTATGAGGTCATCACCAGCCAATTAAACCAAAAAAAAATATCTTTCAAAAATTCATTTTTGTTTGGTTACATAAAGTAAACTTAATTTTTTTTAAAATATAAAAAAGGATTTTTCGTCATAAATATAACAAAAAATACATGGAAAACTAACCTTCTCTTATATCTTTAAGGCACAGTTGTACAATGGCAGCTGAAGCTGTTGTTCAGTTGAACTTTACTGGTATTGCCCATTAAAAATACATTGCTGTCAAGTCAAGTAAATGCCAGAAGTGACAGCAACAAAATTTTAAATGGTTAGGTTGAAGTACCAGTAGAGTTTAACTAAACCATAACTTAAGTTGCGATTGTACAACCTGGGCCTAACAGTTTATTGTAAGTGAAAATCTTCCTGTCAAACTTTTAGTTCGTTCAATGTCATTATTTTTAATTTCATAGTTTTTTATAGGTGTGAAATTTTCCTACCGAATCTCTCAGGGGGAAAATTTTTCTCGTACACAAAATTACTCCTCCTTACTTCACGATATGGGACAATAAACGCATAAATTTACCTCTCTGGATAAGCGCCGTACATTACAGAACAGTCCTTTTTACATATACGGCGTAAACGTAGTCATTGATACGTTTGTTTAGATTCGGGGGTCTTTGACACTTTGGCCCAGAAAAAATCCTGCTGATGTGCTAAAAATGCCCGCAGGTTTATCACGGTTTTTACACGTCAAGGCCGCGACTTGCAGGAATTTTAAAATGTTGTGTGTGGTCGCGGATTTGATTTCGGTGGGAAAAAATGTAAAGTTGGGTGTTCTTGAAAAGATAATTAGTCAGAGTTAGTTTTATTTGTCAATCTAATAAGGTGAAGTTAGTTAGGGCGTATTAAGAAGGCACTTAAAGATTTGCAAGTTGGGACGGAAATAATTATGTAGATAGCTAGTTCCCTAGTACCCTAAATGTCACATTTTTTTGCTTAGAAAAGGGTTTAAAATAACAGAAGTATTATTATTGCTGTTTGCAACGATACTAGTTTTTTGTATATTTTTTGCACAGGCAGACCCATTGCAAATTAATTTTTAGGGACTCGCCTTTTCATCAGAAAATATTGAAAAGACCTTGGTAATGGAGTATACATTATAATATATATATAATAAAAGTTATATATATATATATATATATATATATATATATATATATTTTATATATATATATATATATATATATATATATATATATATATATATATATATATATTTTTATATAATATATATATACAGTATGTCCGTGGATGCAGTTAACAAGAGAACAAATGGACCAAAAATTGAAAGATACGAAAAAAAGTCATTTTTTGATAAAAAAATTCTGCTTGTCAAAAAATATGAACTACAATAAGAAAATAGATTGTTATCATACAGGGCGTCTCAAAAATGCAAAAACATAAAATCAAACAAGAACAAACAGTCGTTTTTTGGCCTTTTAACGTGACATGATTAATAAAAAAACTTGCTCCAAATTTATTTCTAATCTTGATTCCAAACTTACTAATTGATTTACAAAAATAAAAAAAAATCAACATTTTTGCGGGTACGCATTTTATATTTACATTTTTTTTACATTTTACATTTTTTTCATTGTATATTTATTTTTATTAAGGTTTAGTAATAAAAAAGTATTATTCTAGTAAAAGTCGTAAAATGCGTACTTGCAAAAATGTTGATTTTTAAAAAAAATTCCTAAATTCAAATTTTCTTAAGCAAGTTCAGAATCAGGTTAAGAAGTAAATTTGGAGCAAGTTTTTTATTTATTATTTTACTTTAAAAAGCCAAAAAATGACTGTTTGCTCTTGTTCGATTTTATGTTTTTGCATTTTTAAGATGTATAATAAAAATATATTTTCTTATTGTGGTTCAAATTTTTTCGACAAGCAAAATTTTTTATCAAGAATGACTTTTTTTTGTATCTTTCAATTTTAGGTTCATTTGTCCTCTTGTTAACTGCATCCGCGGACATACTGTATATATACCTTTTCAATTAACTTTTATTTCTATTTTTATAAGATTTTAATAAAAATAATAATGTTATTATGGAATTTAAAAATAATTTCATAATTTATTTAATATTTTTATAAATCTTTTTAAGGTTTTAGTTACTATTATTGCAAGAACAGACTAGCTCTTCAAAATATATTAAAAAATGTAATCTTCTAAAAATAATATATAAACATCTTTATTCTGAAGAAAAGCCAAATATTTTTTTCTTTAAACTGCAATTAACCTAAGGTTTTTGGTACTGTTTTTGTTTAAAGATAAAATTATTTCTAAATGGATTTTTTTCTATAAAATATTAATACCTATTTAACATAATTAATGTATATTAAATTTTATTTAAAGAAAAAACAATTATTATAAGTAAAAAAGTAAATGTGCCTCCGGTTTTACCTGATTTACATATACGAGACTAATAAAAACCGTACGAAATCGGTAAAATTCAAAATGGCGGACGCGTGCAAACGTCGCAAATTTTTCTCGGAAGTACGCTTTGTTTTATGTACGGTGGCAATTTTCTTCAGAGCCGCTGAGTTTAAGGAAACTTTATAAGACGATAATTTTGTTTTCTAATATAGAAGATATTGACATGCGATATGATGAAATTACATTTCAAACTTATAATTTGAAAATTTTTAGCTAATAATGGCCGACGATCACGCCATTCGGCCGCATTTTTCGCCAGCTACAGAAATCTTTTGGAGTTTTCGCAATTTCGGATTTTTTGTACCGTACAAGTTTTTTTTAAAATTTCACAAAGAGTTAAGTTTAAGAATTAACATACTGTGGATCTTAAAGAAAGTAATATACAGTGTCTAACTTGGGACTTGGAAATTTGAAGGGGGTTATCCAACTCGGACCCAAAAGATCAGGTAGTAGGATTTTAATGCAATTTAAAAAATGCCTAACTCGGCCCGACGTGCAATAAAACCTTCTCGAAATTGGGACTAATGAGATTATGGGGTTTACCACGAAGCATAGAAATACAAGGAGTCCGAACGATATAGGCTTAACGAAATTTGTGAACACGAAGCATGGGACAGAATTTTATCGGCAGAGGGCGCTACTTTTCCGGACGTACTCATTTAAAGTGTTGCGCGGGAAGTATCATTTTGTTTCTTGGATGTTAATAAATACAATTATTTATAAAATAGAATTATATGATTGATAAACAAAATGAAAAAAAGTATGTAAAATATAATTTAACATTTTTTTGTAAATAAAACAGAATATTTTACTTTACTAACAAATATATTTGAAAATAAATAAAATTATGCGACTAAGTAAACAATCATAATCAAATTCAATTATTTACCAATGAAAAACTTACAATTATATTTTTCAGAAGTTACAATTACAAAATTATTGTGAAAAATCTATACTTCGTGTTTGAGTATATGAAAATAAACCCAGATAATAGTACACTTTTTTGTCACTCGTGGCGCTAAAACTGAAAACGTACCGTTACTATTATTATTATTACTCTTAAAAATACATTATAGACGTGGGTGATAAATTAAAAAAATAATCTAATAAAAGAAAAATAATTGTTAATTGTTTCCGAATTTTTAATTGATTAATTAAAATGGGTCGATGCTGTACATTTCTGGTGCATGAATGGTCGAAAAGGTAGTGAAAAAGCATTATTCAAAGCACCGAAAGTAAGTAACCTTAAGAGTGCATTTACGCTACACCTTAGGGGTCGGGCGAAAGGACGCGGAGACGGTGGGCGGAGACTAACAAACTCCCACTACCACAATTTTCGTATAGCCGCATTAAAAATATTATATTTTATTTAGGTTCTTCCAAATTCGGTGTATCGATGCGATGTTGTTTCCGATTGGAAGCCTACAGGAGATAACGTTTTTCGGTAACTATTTTTCACTTAAATGACATAAATTATACACCATTTTAAAGGTAAGGAAATAATCTATGCCTCTGTGAACGGATTTTTGAAATATAAGTCGAGTTAAGAGAAAATAGTATCTAAACATAACCGATTTTAGGGTGACTTTCACCCAAGGAAATATTAAAAACTAAATTCAAATTTAAAAAACTATTACAGCAGAAGCCTAGATTTAAGTGTTGGCTTTCATATAGTTTTTGAAAATTATCGATAACTTATACCGTTTTTGAGAAAAACATTATGCCCCGAACCCCAAATTGGATCCAATTTTCGCGGCGCGAATGGACTCTTAAAAATATTTGTAAATAATTCAAAGTACAACCTAAAATATCGCTTGGCGAAAATTCCTGTTTGCAGAAATTTTCTTTATCAAACTTTTTATATCATTTCTCTATTAAAATTTTCTTCGTTACATTTCATGTTGCAAAATACACAACGCCGGTTGATAATAAATCTTTTTTAATATTAAGTTCTGAAATTAATTTTCTCCAAAGAAAAAGGAATTCTTAGATATTTTATATTGGATGTTTTTCATTTAGGAGCGCAATGTCGTGTTTTGCAGATTTTAAAATAAAGAAAACTATTTTTAATTTAACCATGAAAATAAATTTAACTTTTTTCGGTGTAGTTTTCTTTTGTTTTATTGGAATAATTTTTGAACAAAAACCTTGGGAAAATAAGAAAATGTGAAAATTTTTCTATTTATAAATAAGTTAACTCTTCCTTCTAACAATAGATCTATATCTTTTCTTTCAGTTGTTTGTAAGGTAATGGAAAAATTCATATACTTTTAAATCTTAAAGTGCTTGGAAAAACACAAAATTTTACATGACAGAAAGTATGGATTCCATCATAGAAGATGCACAGCTGATCTTATTACCTTTATCTTACACCACTGGAACAAGACCCTTAAATATCTTGGTGAATCCCAGATCGTTGCTCTTGACAAAGCTTTTGATCAGGTCTGGCATGATGGGCTTCTTAACAAACTTCCTTCTTACGGTCTTCCACCTAAGCTTTGCTCTTGGCTTTCCAGTTTCCTTTCTAATCGACGTATACCGTTATTGTAGATGGTCATTCTTCCAGCTTTTACCAAATTAATGCTGGGGTGCCCCAGGGCTCAGTACTGACACCAACTCTGTTTCTTCTTCACATCAACGATCTTCAATCAAACCCATTTATAGTTTTTCTGACAATAGTACCCTTCACTCTGATATTTAATTTTTCAAACCAGCCTTTAGGCCTGATTTGAAAAATAGGCGCGGGTCAATGCAAATAATCTTGGACTGGAGCTTCAAAAATATTGTTCAATTTAGTGCCTCCAATACACAGTCATGTTTGTTATCGCCAAAAAGTCTGCCAAGGTTGATCCATTACATTACTAACACATTACATCCATAGCCTCAGCAGCTTTAAGAAAACCTTTTTACTCAGAAATCCAATCTGTATACTCGGTATGTATCCCGAATCAGAGCCTCTCAACTCTTGCATTTTTGATTCCATTTAACAAAGAGTAATTGGTCTTATTAATGATCTCACGCTTACAGAAAAGCGTCACTCTCTTTCACACTGACGGGCCGTAAGGGATCTGTCACTCTTTTATAGGTATTTTTACGGCTTCTGCTCTGTAAAGTTGGCCAGAATAATTCCTCCTCTGGCAGCTCGTAACCAAGCAACACGTACTACCACTTTTATACATACTTTTAAAGTACAACTTGTGAAGCTCTGAACGTCGCATTTTCATCGTTCCTTTTTCCCTAGAGTGTCCAGACTGTGGACCGCAGAAGTTTTTCCTTCTTTTCCAAATCTCCAGATATTGAAGTCCGTGGGAATAAACTCGATCTTCCCACACTTAAGACACCCACGGTACGTTAGTATTTAGGCCTTAAGCCTTCGTAGACTATCCCAGGATAAAAAATATGTAATTTTATTGTTTGGTCATTAATAGCATTTTTTATTTACAGATAATTGCTTTTAAATAGTTTGGTTTTAATAGGTTGGAACATACCTATTTATATAATTTAACTAAAAAGTAAATAATTTTGTGACTAATTTAATCATCTACTTTTGTAAATATCCTTGGACCTAACTGACGTTCCTATTAAGCTTTTTAAAAAGACCTTAATCACAATAAACCCTTTAAAAGAATTAAAATAATACCGAAATTTAAAAAGGAGCCAAAAAAAGATTAAATCATCCCCGATAACACTTTTATTTAATACTTGCCAAATAAAATCCAATTTTTTTACACTCGGATAATTTTTAATTTCTGCCCTTGTTCAAATAGAAGGGCGCGAAATTCATTTTTTCGCCCTGCGGGGTTATTTGCTTTAACACCCCGTTTAAACGGGGATTAAAGTTGGATTTCGGAGATTTATAAAAATTATAAGATTCAAACAGTAACAAAATCTAAGAGCTGTTGTTACAGTGCTTCCATAATAGGTTACCTATGTTGATATCGAAATAAATTCTATTGGCAAGGAGCGGAACAGCTGAACCGATTAGAGCGCTCGCTGTGGTCAAATTTTTGTTAAATCATGGTTGATTTAAATATAAACAATTAGATAAAAATATTAAAAATAGTGGATAATAGTTGTTGTGTAGTTGAATGTAAGGATACTGGCAGAAATAGTAACTGCAACTTTCATAAATTTCCAACTGCTAGTTAAAAATTAGAAAAAATGATAAATGTACGAAAACAAAAGGTGTTGAATTCAAATTTCCCGCTTAGCCGAATGACTTTTGGGTTTCGACGAACAACGTTGGAATTTAACGTAACAAGAAGAAAAACTTACTCGTTTCTTGCCGTGTACCGTTTGTTCCTGACTTTTTTTGAAGTTTTTTAATGATTTGCGAGTTTAAAAAAACAAAAAGGTCCTTTTTATTAGACTAAGTAGTCAAGGAGAGACTGCAAAACTGACATTAGTATCTGTGTAGTCTTCTGTGGTTGTGAATAGAGAAAGTGGCTATAAAACCTTCAATTAAGTAAAGTATATATTAGTGTTAAGTATATTGAAAAAGCCCTAGACTCGTAAGTTTGTCGGGTGATTTTTAAATTATCGGGCCAATTGCCGATTTTTATAGGGGCCCGCTGGTTTTTTAGTTATGGCGTCCCACTGACATAACCTCAAAATTCCATAAATTTCCGCCGATTTACATCAAATTTAGCATGTTTTACGCAGCCGACAGATGTCGTTTTCATCGCTCACTGTGTCAATTAGATGTCAGTATAGTAATCACCCTATTATTATTTGAGTAGAGACTTGCCACAAAAGTATAATAAAATTGATTTTCGTAAAACGTCATTTTTCTAATAAATTATCATTAGGTTTTAACACATAATTAAATGTTTATTTCTAATCAAGGATTAGAAACTTTCATAGAAGAAGTAATGCGTGGATTCCGTCGTCAATTTGGAAACAACAATAGTGCTAATGCACCAAACCGTAAGTATATCATCACTGTCAGTTCTGTCCAAAATTTGAAGAAATCTGGACGACGAAGAACAATTCGAACTGCTGAAGAGTTCCGGCGAATACATCAGGTTTTATTTTATCAAGTCATGAATAATTTCTTGCCTAATCGTGAAAAGTGCAAAGAAGTTGATGGCGGCACTTAAAAGACGTGATGTTTAAAAGATAGGATAAGTCGTATGTTACAATAAATCCCAAAGAGTAACTTGAAATTAAGTGTGACAAAGTGTTTGTTTTGTTAAGTCTTAACAATTTTATTAGGCTATTTAAATGGGTAGTCGATTATGGAGAACACTGTAGAACTTGAAAGGAGCTGAAATGGTTTTGGTGGGCAGTAGATTACCAGACCATCTGCAAAACATGTTTTTATTCAAATTTAAAGCGAAAAAATCTTAGCATTTATGCACTAGGTTTATTAGTATTTTTCAAAGTAAATGTAGACTTTTCCAGACTTCTTTACCCGAGAGTCTCTTGAGGTCTCTCGTCTTTTGTCGAGAGAGCTAGCAAGCAAGGTTATAAAATAAAAACTCTGATACGGTAAATTTGCTACTAATAAGCTTTTTTTCTCGACTCAACTTTGCATTCCCCAATAAATCCTAAAATAAGCATATTTTTTAGTATCATTTGATTTATTTTAAAATTTTAAATAAAAAACGTATCTTCCGCTTTTTAAAAATATATTTACTTTAATAAAAACACCTCTGAAAACCAAAAACACTTGTCGAAGCTTAAAAGGTAAAAGAAAAACTCTCGGAAAAACTTTCCCACCGCTTTTAAAACTCCCGTTTTCACAAAAGAAAATAAGAATTTATTTTTAAGTGGTTTGAAAGAGATAAAAGAATGGAGGCACTTAGTGGTAATTCACTTAGAAAACATTTTCTTTAACTCTTTGGTATTAAAAAGTTGTCGAAGTCGTCCAATAACTGAGAAAAATTAGGGAAAACGGAAAAAAGAATAAAGGAAAAAAGGAAAGTTTATTTGTGAAACATTAAGTGTTGTTTCGTTGGGAGATTATTGAGTTTGTTGAGAGTAGGCAAAGAGTTTTCTAATTTTATTAGATGTATATAAGGTGTTTGTACTACAAAACGTGGTACATCTTTGGGACAGCTCGGTAGACAGCTGTCAAGGGCTGAAATGTAGCTTTAGTGTTTCTTTATTACATACCTGTTTGTACAATGAGTTTCGTCAATAGATAAAAATTAATATATAGGGTTCAATGTTTTTTTTTCTAAGAATGGTAGTACTTTTTGGTGAACACGTGCGAAGCTTTATGTAGATCTGTAACGCCTTCGTTTATTAACAGCTACTCAAAGTTGGAGTGTCACAGTGTTTTTTATAATGAAAACAAATCGGTATCGTGCAAGTTATAAAATTCTTATTTTTGGACGGTGTAGCGCTAAAATAAATATATCAACAATTGTTAAAAGTGTATAACAACTCTACAACTTTAATTAGAATATAGTGAAAGACGTCCAAAAAGTACAACACCCGAATTGCTAGCAAAAACAGATGACGTGGTTTTGGAAGATCATCGGTTAAACAAGAAAGATTTGGTAGAAGGGATTTCATTAGGCATTGTGGGTAGTACTTGGGCTAAAGTTCTGGGTTTTGGAAATAGTCCAGTAACTAAAGACCTGAAAGTACCCAAACCTGTAGATAAATCTGTACAGTTTTCATTTGTGGCGCAATTTTTAGGTCTTTGCAGAAGCTTTCGAGCGAGAAAAAGTTTATCACGATTCCGATGTGGGAACCCGCTGAAAATAGCCCCCAAAGTCCAAAAATGAGTTTTCCGCGAATATCTGCCAAAATATGCGAATTGGAGAATTTTTGTTCAAAACAAAAATGAAGATCACCTCGAAATCTACAAAAATTGTCCTTACCATTTTTTTCGCAACATCAATATTTTTCGCAAAAACGGCCGTCGAAAAATCTATAACATTTCACGCTGGATATATGTGGCTAAACGGCTAAAAATGCAGATTGAACACTTGCTAAGGTCTCATTATAAAAAAGAAATGTTAATAACAAACAGTTTTTCCAAAAAATATCAATAAATTAATGGGATAATCTCAACATATTGTAAAAAAACTTAGAAGCTTGCTTTAAAGCTTTTTTTAATATTCCAGAAAAATCAGAATGGACCCAAACTCTAATGCAATGATAGGTACGAGTTTTTCCATTTTAATGAACTTTGAATGTTTAGAAAATGTGCATTATTGCCCGAGTAATGGAACAATTCGTCCGCCCGCTTATAAGTGAATCCATGAAGATAGCGACATTCTAGCAGTAGAGCGGCAGCGAAATGAGGGACTTGGGTCCCGTTATCTCGAAAACTATTGATTTTCAAAAAAATTATAAGACTTTGAGATCACGATTTCTTTTTGTCCACAAAACTCCAACTCATATTTTGCAGATTAGCGAAACCATTTTTCGGCTCGAGGGGTCATTTTCAGCCCCTTCCAACTGTTTTGAAAAATTTTACGTCATCCGAAGACCAGAATTGCCAGTATGAAAACTGACAGATTTATTTACAGCTTGTCCCTTTTTATTGGACTAAAAGCTGTGTGTATAATGGGTTACCAATGGAACAAAAACATATTCCAATGCGACTTTCTGAGCAGCAGTTCATGGGTTTTAGAGAAAATAAAAAGACTTTTTGCGCTCATCACTATGCACAAGACTATCTTTATATTTTTGTAGAAAAAAAAGTAGGACTGGAATGTTACCTAATATATTCCACGTTTTCCTCGCCGGGAAAGAATAAAGCTCTAGCGGAGGAAAAATGAAACTTCGTGCCTACACCTCAAGTAATTTCGGATTTACAGAAGTTTGAAGAAAAAGTCATTTTTTTATACCTATCGCATATAGCTACTTCCATACAATTTACGACGATGATGATGTTGGGTTTATTTTACTTTGATAAAACAATTTAACTGATGAGGTGCATATTATATTGCTGCTTTGCTTAGCGATGCTGCTGCAGAATGCTGCTTAGGTGGGAATGGTGTGTGAAAAAATGCTGTAAACGCTGTGCCGCGTCGCGCTGTGAAGCGCTGCTTAGATGGGAATCGGCCTTAATGGAACAATTCGTCCGCCCGCTTATAAGTGAATCCATGAAGATAGCGACATTCTAGCAGTAGAGCGGCAGCTGAAATGAGGGGACTTTTGGGTCCCGTTATCTCGAAAACTATTGATTTTTCAAAAAAAATTATAAGGACCATTTTTGCAGACTAAAAGGCGATCTTCAATTTTTGTCCACAAAAATTCTCCAACTCACATATTTTGGCAGATATTAGCGGGAAACCCATTTTTCGGGCCTCGAGGGGTCATTTTCAGCCCCTTCTCAACTGTTAATAATGATAAACTATTTTTCACTCGAAAGCATCCCCGAAGACCTAAGAATTGCGCCAGAAGGGAAAACTGTACAGATTTATTTACAGCTTTGTCCCTTTATTTATTGGACTAAAAGCTGTGTGTATAATGGGTTACCAATGGAACAAAAACATATTCCAATGCGACTTTCTGAGCAGCAGTTCATGGGTTTTAGAGAAAATAAAAAGACTTTTTTGCGCTCATCACTATGCACAAGACTATCTTTATATTTTTGTAACAAAAAAACAAGCTAAGGAGTCTAGGAATGTTACCTAATATATTACCACGTTTTCCTCCGCCGGCGGAAAAGTGAAAACTAAAGCTCTAGCGGAGGAAAAATGAAACTTCGCGGTCGCCTACACACTCAAGTAATGACGGATTTACAGAAGTTTGAAGAAAAAAGTCATTTTTTTCATCACCTCATCTCATACACTCCATAAACAATTGCGAAAATCGGCGAATTAAAGTAAGAATTCACCCTATTCGCCAGATTTAGCTCCCATTCCTCAAAAAATGTATGTGCGGAAAACGATTTTTATCGAATAAAGAGATAATAGCAGCCGTGGAAGGGTATTTGGACAATTTTTCGGATTTTCACTTCAGAAATGAAATCCATAAATTAGCATCACTAGGACAAGTGTATTGAAGCTCGGGAAAATTACATTAAATAATAAAATGTTTTTTCAAACATAAAGTCGTGTTTTTTTCTCGACCATCAAAACTTATAAAATATCATTTGATTTTCCAATTACAGAAAAATATGGCAAAATAGTTATTTGTGCAATCAATTGGGAAAAACACTATTTTTCGTAAGGAGCAGAAAGAACGTAAGTTATGAAAAATAGTGATTTTCAACAATATTTTTTCTAATTTTGAATATGATATGATTCTTTTTAATTTAAGTTTAAAATATATAAAAAAATTTAAAACTCATTGACGTTGTCAATTATCTTACTTTTCATCACCAGTTGCGAAAAATTTAACCTTTTGTAACTAGTTATAAAAACTAAGATATTTACCAACGTCAATGAGTTTTGAGAAGTGTCACTTTAAATGTCAAAATTAGAAAAATAATATTTTTATTACAAGTTCCTGGCATTTTTGTAATCTCCTCGTATATAATATGATTGAAAACATAACAAATATCACCTTGTTCTTAGATTCAATTTATTTGAGGTCTACTTCTTTCCTACTTATTACCAATCCAGAATATATAATAAATTTATTTTAAAACCAATTAAAATTTATAAAATGTCAGATTATTTAGCAATAAATACGGTAAGTTTGCAGTCTGTGTTCGTTTAACTAGAATTTATTATAATTCCTTCCTGTATTTTATTTATAATCTAGTTTAATTAAGATAAGTGTAACAATCAACTGGAAAAAGTAATTTTCTAAGAGAAAGCCTTATTTTTTTGTAACAATATAAAAAATTAAAAAAATCCCCAAAATTATTACATACTTATAGTCTAGTCGAAAAGTGTCTTTCCTGCGAAAAATAGTAGGAAGACTTTGAAAAATAGGAGCAATAGCTTATTCGACGCAAAATGTAAATCTAAGAAAGGCGTTTTGGGGATTTTTTCTGCCAATAAAAATTGCAATTGTGATTAACAAAGAACGAAAAAAAAAAGTCATTTCGATTTTTGATAATAACTCAAAAACCATAAGAGATAGCGGCAATTGCATAAAAGATCCTTAAAAGGGAGGAAATTTCCAAAAAGGTCCCGGCTCCAGAACTCAGTCTCCATTATTTATAATTTTAATTTAACGCTGAAAATGGGCCTGCGCGCGACGGTTTTGGTTGCTCGCTCGAAGTCAAAACCGAGTACGTCACACTAAATAACTATTTTTAGGGTATTAAATATTAATTGAAAATTTTTTAAAAAATTATGGTGTATTCCAAACACTTTGAAGAATTTATTCCTGTTAAAAATTTAACTAAAAGTTAATTTTTCCATAAATTAGACAATTGTTAATAAACAAAATTGTTTCGAAATTTCGTCTTCATTGTACATCAATAAAAAATGTTTAAGTAATTGTTAAAACATTTTTCGTATTGTGGAACCCTTCTTATTTTCAAACTTTAAAAATATTAATCATTTCTTTATAATAATTTTAAAACTTTACAAAAATAAAAAAATATATATATATATATATATATATATATATATATATATATATATATATATATATATATATATATATATATATAAAGGGGCCCAAGGGGGGGGGGGAAACCAAAAAAAGGGTTAAATTGGAAAGTTGCGCATTTAGGTGCCTAACAAAGCCGATTAAAAGTTGAAAAATTCGGTACTTCCGGAGATTCCGGAAAAAACCCGAAATTTGCTGATTTCGTTTTTTTTTTTGGGGGTTATTTAAAGGATATGGAAAAAAAAAAACACTTTCATGGCTACTTGCTCTACAAAACAGCTTAAAAGATTTTCCGTACGACGTTTCGTTTTCGTTAGACCATATCAACTTAATTTTTTTAAAACGGACCTGGGTTTTTATTTAATTTTTTTGAACCTCTTGTTATCCCAATTACAAAAATGTATGACAAATATTTATTAACAAATATGGAACGCCCCTATAAAAGGTGGGTTTCTTTCTTACTTTTTCTCTCGGAAAATATGTTTATTTAACAGAAAAATTTAAATGTTATACATCGTTGTAATTGGGATTTAACTGTTTTAAAAAAAGCAAAAACAGTTGAGTCCCGGGATTTAAAAAAATTAATTTATGATGGTTTAAGAAAAAAACACTTAAAAGGGGCCATAAAAAGTTTTTTTTTTTTCCTATCTTTTTAAATAACGTCAGAAAAATTAAAACGAAAACAAATTTTGTTTTTTTCCGGTATTCCGGGGGGAAAAATTTTCCTTTTTAACGGATTTGTTAGGCCCTTGCGCCTTTGCCATTTTCCACTTTTCCCTTAGGTTTTAATAAAATATAATTTTAAATTTATATATATATATATATATATATATATATATATATATATATATATATATATATATATATATATATATAAAAAAATTTTTTTTTTTATAGTTAACTACCACACACGTCTTTCCTGCGTCCGTGTTTGCCTAAACATTTTTTAAAAATTAGTGTTTCGTATCTAGATTAAAAAAAGCAAGGAAATTAAATATTAATTTTTTCCTGCAATCGATACTTCGCCCATTCCTACCTTCGTGTGCTCCTCCTGCACTGCGGTAAAAAACCGGTTATTGGGTTGGCCGGCAGGAAAAAATTGGCCTAGGCTTACATACATAAGAAAGCAGGAGAGAAAAAAAGAAGAAAGGAAGATTAAAAGAAGAGCGCCCATAAAAATCCTGCTATGAAAGAATGCAGAAGAGTCACGATATATTCTGTAACCACCATGTTGTGTATCGGGAGTAATTAGATGCTAGACCTAGCAACTGTTTTTGCCCATAATTTTAACTGTATTTTACAGCGATAGGCCAACTTAAATACGTATATGATTCTTAAAAGTTTTGCAAATGTCTGTATGTATGTATTTTTGCTTTTTTTCCTTTTACATTTGATTATTGGAAGAAAATTCCTAAAGGGGAAATTTTTTTTCCCCTTATAACCCGGTCCAAATTTTTTATTTCTTAATTGTTGTCTGTGTCTCTGTTTGTCTATTTTGTGTCTTACAAAAAGCAGAAAACACGAATTCTAAATTGAACTGATTGGAGAAACTAAAATCTGCTAATTAAAATAGAAATTTTAACATATTTTTTAATTAAAAAAAAGTGTAAATAGGTTCTTTCTTTTTACATCTTTAAGTTTTTGCCTAACTTTTAGCATTTACATCTGAGCAAAAAGGATTTTTTTTTAGTTTAAACGATTTCTTGCGTAAAAATCTTGCTACAATATGTCTTCCTGCGCACGCTTTATTTTTGGAAAATTGCAGGAATTTTTTATTCCTGCAATTTTCCTTTTGTACAAGAAGCAGGCGCTTTGGTAATTTTGGTGAATATTAGTAGTCTAGTCGAGAAGTGTGTTTCCTGCGAAAAATAGTTAGAAGGCTTAAAAAAAAAGAGCGTGAGTTTATTCAACGCAAATGCAAATCTGAGAAAGGCGTTATGTAATAATTTTATAACTTTGACAAAAAAATAAAAAATAAGGGTAATATTGTCAACGTTATAAAATTATTATAAACAAAGCATAACATTTTTTTAAAACCTTTATGGCGTGATCTTGTTAGGTATGTATATAGGAAGGGCTCCACGACGCGAAAAATTTATACGACAATTATTTAAACATTTTTTTTTAATGTACAACGACGACGCAAGTTCGAAACCATTCTGTTAATTAAGAATTGTCTAACCTGCTGAAAAATTAACTTTAAGATAAATTTTCAATGGAAATAAATTCTTTAAAGTATTCTGAACACATCACAGTTTTTTAAAAATTTTCAATTAATATTTAATACCATAAAAAATGTGACGTACTCAATTTTGTCGCCGAGCGCGCAATTAAAAATGTTGCGCGGATGCCCATTTTCAGCGTTAAATTAAAATTATTAATAATAGAGATAGAACTCTGGGAGTTAGGACTTTTTTAACTTCCTTTATTTCAAGGATCTTTTTGCAATTTCCGCTATCTCTTATGGTTTTTGATTTATTATCAAAAATCGAAATGGCTTGTTTTTCATTTCGTTTTTTGTTAATAACAATTGCAATTTTAATTGCAAGAAAAAATCCTTAAAACGCCTTTCTCAGATTTGCATGCCGAGTCAAGTGAGCTATCGCTTATATATTTCGAAGCATTCTAACTGTTTTTCGCAGGAAACAGTGATTTTTAAGGTATGACTCTAAAATATTAAATTGCGTGGAGTATTTTTTTTTAAATCTGTAAATTTCTACAGTGCCTTATTTTTTAAGTTTATTTTGCTAACATTTTTTTTTTCGACAAAATTTGAAATTTAATATTGCTAGAAGATGGAACGCTGTAAGAACAACACCGATACGTCACGGTCTCATATGGCAAACCCGTATAAAACCGTGACGTATCGGTGTTATTCTAACAGCGTTCGATCTCTAGTCGTACAGCGCCCGCAAAGAGGAGCTACCGAGAAATAATAGGCGTTTTTCATGATTTTTTTTTTATTAGCTTATTGTAAAGCCGCATGAAAATAAAGGCCAAAATATTTTTTCCCGATTTTTTTGGCCTCCGGAAACGCCTTAAAAATCAATTTTAAGTTTGAATTTTGTAGGCCCGTGACGTCACGGCCCTAAATTTTCTATTGGTGGAATTTCTGCTTTGTTGTCAGCTTTTTGTTATTCGATACGCCTGTCATCAAATATCGATATGCGCAACATCTACAAAGTTGGCGTTTCCTGTCAATTGTCATATTGTCAATATCAACCTGTATAACCTGTAACCTCTAATATTTATTAATAATTTCTAATTTGTAAATAGTGTGTGTTCATTCCAAATATTCCAATTTATTACTATAGTTATTATTATCGCCAAACTTTCCTTGATATGAACCCTTTTTACGAGTCAATTTCCGTTATTTTATTCAAAATGAAAAAAAGTGTATTGTTATTTGCGAAACCAGAAGCCGGCCGAGTTTAGGATCTTCAAAAATATTCTTTTCTCTTCAAAAACAAGACGATAGGAGAAAAGCCTGGTGTGCTGCTGTAGGTATTGAGAAAATGCCCAAAGGACATGCCTATTATTGTTGTGAAAACCATTTAAGTTTTTATGTTTTATTCCAATTGAAACTATTTAGGTAGTCTGGCTGTGTTTTAGTGTAAAGTCTAAAAAGCATTTCGCATTTTAGCATTTTGTTAAAATCGATACGATTGTCGATATCGATAGTTTCTAAACAGACTTGGCATCCATGTTGAATTTAATTGGTTAGGGGAGTGGCGGGCTATTTAAATTACAATGATAATTAAACCTTAAATAGAAAAGTAAGGGGTTTGTATTTTTCCGTGTTATTTAGCAGGTTTTGCTTAATTGTGTTTCTACTTTTAATTTTTACACACAACATTATCAATATCAATTGAGTGAAAATACCCTATTGGGACATTGTTTAACAACAAAACTTCCAAGATATTTAAAATAATATATTTTCTGATTTTTTGCTTGTTTTACTGAGGAATGTGTAGTCTTTGGTGTCAAATCTGCTTTTTTACTAAAAAAGGAAAAAGTATGTATTAAGCAGTTAGTTAGTTAGTTACACCCATTACTCACTAAGCGATAACGCACTTGAGAGCTATAAACAACTTTACTACTCTGAAACCTTACTAACCACAGCAATAAATTGTTTGATGCTTTTACAGTTAAGATAAAAATATTAATACTAAATTTATTAGGTAGTCAGTAACTGAAAACCTAAAAGTACCCAAAGCTGTGAATAAATCCGGCGTGGGAACCCGCTGAAAATGGCCCCCAAGTCCCAAAAATGGGTTTCCCGCGAATATCTGCAAAATATGCAAATTAGAGAATTTTTGTTTAAACAAAAAATGAAGATCACCTCAAAATCCACAAAAATGGTTTTTACCATTTTTTCGCAAAACCAATATTAGTAGGCTAAAAATGCAGATGGGCAAAACAATTTTATCAAAACGCAAGAAAGATGGTGAAGAAATTTTCTGGGATCATTGAACACTTGCTAAGGATTTTAAAAATGTTATAACAAACCGTTTTCAAAAATATCAATAAATTAATGGGATATTCTCAAATATTGTGAAAAAAATTTTAACCGTTTTTTTTAAAATATTCTAGAAAAATCAGAATGGACCCAAACTCATATGCAATGATAGGTAGGTTTTCCCATTCCGATAAACTTTGAATGTTTAAAAAATGTACATTATTGCCCGAGTAATGGAACAATTCGTCCGCCCCTTTAAGTAATCCACGAAGATAGCAATTCTAGCGGTAGAGCGGCAGCTGAAATGAGGGACTTTGGGTCCCGTTATCTCGAAAACTATTGATTTTTCGAAAAAAATTATAGGAACCATTTTTGTAGCTTATAAGGCGATCCTTATTTTTTGTCTTAACAAAATTTACATTATTTGCATATTTTGGCAGATATTAGCGGGAAACACATGTTGATACACTTTTTTTGCTCGAAAGCATCCCCGAAGACCTAAGAATTGCGCCACAAGGGAAAACTATACAGATTTATTTACAGCTTTGTCCCTTCATTTACTGGACTAAGGGCCTTTCTGAAAATATATTTTTTATGTTACATGGTTTCTTTAGTTATAAAATATTTAATATTATTTTGTCCTCATTCAAAGACAAATATTTTATCTGCGCCAGAAAAACTTAATTTTAAATTTTCTACATATCGAACACAACTTCTTGCCAGTTTGTTTTACAAAACGTTGGTACACAATGGTACACAATATCATGCGTATCATTATACGATAAATTTTAATCCTCGATACGTCCGTCTTTCTCTTAAGCTCGGGAACTTGTATGTTTCATCTTTGTCCGACAAAGATCTATTTTAAAGTTTTCCCGATTTTATGTTGGTTTGTGCGTGTGGGTAATTTCAGATACGGTTTCGAGGCTTTTTCTTTTATTTGGTCGAATATACTGAGTGACTTTTTAATAAGATTTAATAAAGATTGTTCTTCAGCGTAACTATTTTTTTTTGTTTAAAAATACTAAAAAGGGACTAGGGACTATTTTTTTGCATTATACATCTAAAATCGAATTAAGGTTTTTATAGCTCAGTTTATAGATATTTTTTTTCTTTTAAAGTAAAAAAAAATTTTATCCATTTGAAATTTAAATGGGAATTTTTAAAAAGGGCTTTGAAAAGGGAAAAAAAAAAACAAAATTTTTTTTAACCTGCAAAAATTTCCGCTTTTTTCGAAAAAAAGTGGAAAAAACTGTTAAAATTTGGGCCTTTTTTAAAAAATCATTTTTGACCCTTTTGAAGTTGAAAAGCTAATATTTCAAAAAATGGTTGTTTAAACAGACTAAATGCCGACGCTATCCGATAAAAAGATTTCTTAAAATTGCAGTTTATATTTTGTTTTATTGCAAGCAATATATAGTAATAAAATTTTACGGAATGGCTTAAGAATCGTAAACCATAGGCTCGCTGGTATATGTATCTTTATATATTTATATATCTAGTTATATTTATCCTTAATTGCAAATTAGGTTAATAAATATTAAAAGTACTCCGATTTCTTTGTTGTGTCAAATAAAATTTTACCGATTTTCTATCCTAATTCAGTTAGTTTTTTTTTTATTTGTTGAGAAAAAACAAAAAAGTAAATACATTTAAAATTTAAAAAAAAAAAAAAATATATAAAAAAAAAAAAAAAATTAATAACGGGATTGACCAAACAACCCCCAGTTACCAAATGGCTTGTTCAACAATAGTGCACACCTCGACCATTTAACATTAAACAAAAAGCATATTGTTAAAACGTATTCGATTATATCACAAATGAGCAAAACTGTGATTTAAGTGTGGATGATAGAGTTGAAAAATGTGCTTTAATGACCGGAGTTGGAAAAGCGACAGTTTACAAAATTCTTAAACAAGAAAAAGAGGAAGATATAGCGTCATCAAAAAAGCGACCAGGCAAAAAAGAACTTCAGATAACAGATGACACAAAGCAAGCAATTAGACGTATTGTACATGGTTTCTTTATGGAAACAAATCCCGACTGTGGATAGTATTTTTTGAGCTGTCGGAAATCAACCGGAAGTGCCAGAAATAAGTAGGTTAAAACTATGGAGAATTTTAAAGGGTTTGAATTTCTAGCGGAAGAAGTTCCAAAGAAAATCTTTGTTAATAGAAAATAGGAGAGATTGTCCAATAGAAAAGAGATTATTTGAGAAAGATAAAAAGAAAATTAAGAAGACTAATTATTACTTTACTACTTATAAATAGGGTTTAAAAAAAAAGATTTATTACTTTACTACGTATGAACTGTAATTGTCCAATTTAAATATAGTAAAATGATTATTAAACATCTACTTATAGTCTACAACTTTACGAAAGTACATATTTTAATTTTTACGTTCTATTCATCATTTTTTAAAAATGGTATTGATGGATTGCTCGTAAATTTTAGGTACAAAATTAGCTTCTATTTTTCACTATAACCAGAGGTAGAACTTGGTTTCACTCTCTTAAACATACTGTATAAAAATTATATGAAAAAACCTTATAGTGATTAAAAATAACTCTCAACACTTCATACTAACATGACGGAGCGTTAAAATCCGGTTCACATAGAAAAAACTACCCCTATATTAGTTTTAAATGAAGGGGTTATTTTTTTATGTCCAGGATTACTGGCAATTTTATTTTCATTGTGATGAACTACACTCTATGAATATCGCTGTAAAGAAAATGTATTGTTTTTTTATGTCTTGCAGCAAAATACTGCAAAAAATTAAACAAATAGTGGTAGAATGATTATGGGAATATTTTTAATTAGGAAAAATTAATATTTGATTTGGTTTCGTTTTGGTTTTGGGGTTCGTACAGTGGATGGGGAGAAAAAAGGTGTTTGACCTCCGGATTTTTTTGTACAGTTTCAATTTTTATGAAAATTTGGAATTAAGTTGCTTTCACCCTCTAGATCAAAGTTTATATATGCTTAGAGTGTGCTTTTTATTTTTAGGGGGTAAAAATCACCCCTTATGCTAAGAAATTAAAAAACCATAGAAATAGACCTTATGTAAATTAAAATCATGGCTAAATATGTAGAATAAATCAATTTTCATGTTGAAAGTTATATCTAGCATTATATTTGTAACGCTTCAACCCTTAAAAATCACTCTTAATAACAAAATTACAAAAAAATATTTTTTTCATTTTAAAATTATTTAATAACGCTTAATAACTTTTAGGATGTATTAATAATAGATATATAAAAATAATTGTAGAAGAGTACAGATCTAGAGGGGAATTAGGGAGTTGTTTTTAATAATTTTTTTGTAGAAAAAAGTAGGGACCGACCTTATTTTTATCATAACTCTCTCAATTTTCAGGCTAATTTTTTTTTTTTTTAAAAGGAAGGTCTTATTATATACTTTAAAAAATACCTTATATGTTTTTCTTAAAAAATGCAAACTTTTCCCGCTATTTGACTTTGAATCTTTCAAATTTAGCATTTGACGAACAAAAGCTAACCATTAACAAGCCGTAGCTCGGTCTGTATTGGTTGTAGAGAAATTATAAAATAACATTTTTTCTAGTTTTTTTATAAGCTATAATATTGCTTTTCACAGTTTTTTTAATAAAATGCATTTTTTTAAAATTATTCGTGAAAAACCCATTAAAACGTCAACTTTTTCGTCGAAAACCTTTTACTTTCAATCGCGAATAACTCAAAAAATATTAGTTTTACGAAAAAAGTGTATAGGACATTTTCTACTTAAAATTACTTTTTTTATCGATTTCTGTAGTTAAAATGTAATAAAAAATTTTCACCCTCCAGGATAAAAGCACACCTTGGTATGAAATAAACTTTGATCCTTGGGCTATCCATGTGGAACAGAAAAATTTCTAGCCAAAATGCCTTATTTCCTGTACTATCTGTATGATTTGGATTTCTCAAATTATTATTATGTTTTTTGTTGTCATTTGATTATCATTTTCGACCATTGGATTACTTTTTCTGCATTTCAGTCATAAAATTCAATAGTAATTCCGCAAAATTATCCATTCGCAATTGTAATTCGCACTTGCGAGCGGTGGTGCATTCGAAGCTTATTTTTGATTGCCCGGAATCACGAATATTATCAAAATTTCAAGAGTCATGTTAAGTAATGGATAACTTCCACCCCCAAATTATGGCCTATTTGGTTTATTGGTTTCTCGAGGCGATGCACCCCTTAATTTAAAGAAATCGAGAAATCTATACACTGAAATGGTCGTGTCTGTTTCAAAATTACACTCTTTTCCCGGAAAAGAAAAGTTACTGGTTATAAAAAATGTATTAGTAAATTAAAACCCTGATAAGTTATATTTTTAAAATATGTTTTTATCTTTTTTTTATTGTTCTCAATAAACTTGTAAAATATATTTTTTTAAGCCAAAGAGAAACTATTTTGTGTAGTTCCTATGAAAACACATACATTTTTTTGGTAAATTGTTATTTTTAACAAGTGGGAACATACTTCGCACAGCGCTTACACGAACGGCCCGAGTTTGGGTAAGCAGACAAGAGCGGAAAAGTTACTTTCCGGAAGTGTTAGGAACAATATTTTTTCTACAAGCGAGAGGAAAAACCAACATAATTTTAAACATTTCATGGGCAGAAGATGTATACTTGCTTTTTCTGCTGCTTCGATAATCGATGCTGGTAAATCGTCATCAGAATCCAATAAAAATATTTTTTCAATTTGGTTAAAAAAATGCGTGACAGAAAATTAATTTTTTGATAGATGCATAAAGAATTAATTGGTTACTATGGATTCTTTGATAATTTTTATGAAGTTATTAAAAATATGTACTTACATTTGATAAATTAGGATTATTTTATTTTATTTAATAAATGTTCTGATCTGATCTGAATGTTCAGAGGGTGGTAATATATCAATGCACCTAGACCTCAGTAGGTCCTTTGTGCTTCCTCTTGTAGGCGGGAGATTCACTGCGTCGTTCAACCTATTGATTTAAAATAGTTGACGACGTCTTTAAGTGAAATCTCCTAATTTTGGCCAGTAATGGCCAGTTCGTGCCCAGCATGGAGTTCCGTTCCAATGTGAGGGCGAACAATCGCAAAGAATGTGTTCCGCGGTCTCATCTTCTTGTTCACAGCCTCTACATAATCTGTGTTCGTTAGACCCATTTTAAATAGGTGTCCCCGTAGACCGCAGTGGCCAGTTAGAACACCCGTTAGTGTTCGTAGGTTCCTTCTGGACATCATAAGGTTTTTTTTCGCTATTGACTTGTCTGGATAGCTCTAGCATATTTGCAAAGTTGCAGTTCGTAGTATCATCCCATTTTTTCTTTAAACAGTCGATGGGAGTATTCTTTGATGATGTCTTTAATCGCTGTTGTTGTCAGTCCAGTGGTGGGGACGGGACCAACTAGCTGGCCAGCGAGTCAGCGGTATGATTACCTTTAGATATGTCATGTCCCTTGATCCAGGCTAGGTTGACCACATTATTTAGAGAGATGTTAGTCAGGGCTTGATGACATTCTAGTACACGTCCCGAAGTAATGCGTGGTCTTTTCAGGGCTAGTAATGCTTGCCTAATGTCTGTATAAAAACAGATCGTATGGTTGGCGATGTTGCGGCTTTTAATTTCATAAGCCGCTATGGTTATGCTGTCAGTTCGGATTGAAGCACGCTGGGTTCGGCGCCCATTGTCCATCCGATTTTCAGGTTTATGGTTGGTGAGTATATGCCACTGCCTGTGCCCACCTTGGTCTTAGAGCCGTCAGTGTACAGGCTAATGGTTCCTTGAGACTCGCCTTTTATTGGGATTGTTCCTCTTATGTTGATTGCGTAGGGTTTATTGAAAACGAACCTTGCTGCAACTGAGTCCGCTCTTGCCTTTAGAATTGGAAGTTCCCCTGTAACATCCCTCCACAGGCGTCGTCTAGTTGAGCCAGTGCCTACATTAGTATCTAGACCGACCATGCGGAGTCGTGTTAGAGTCATCAAAGCCGCTTCCCTTACAAATATATCAAGGGGGGTGAGATTCAATATCACCTCCATAGCTCTAGTTGGTGTAGTCCTTATAGCACCTGTGATGTTTAAACATGCTATTCTTTGAATTTGATCTAGTTTATGTTTTGCCGTGATCTGTTCTGTTTTGGACCACCACACTATGGAACCGTAAGTTACCATGGGTCTTATTATGGCCGTGTAGATCCAATGGGCTACTTTGGGAGAGAATCCCCAAGGCTTTTCTATGGTTCTGCGGCATTGATCAAATGCAATATAAATGTTATAAAAAGACTGCAAAATTAAAGCCCAATTCAGTTTCTTCAAATATATAACTATTATAAGGAAAATTATGCATTATTTTATAATTAGATACTTATTTATGTTTCAAAACTAAAAGATTTTACTTTTCCGAACGCAGATTAGTGTGGAAAAGTATAGTTTTCCGCACGCTTGTAGAAAAATAGATTTTTTTCATTTACAGAAAATTTTCATAATTGTAATTTTGACGAATGTTTGTCATGATTAATATTTTCCGATTAAGCAAAACCATAGTAACGACAAAATATAGTGTTTATATTGGCTTCAATAGCTAGGTAGAAAATTTTGGGAATAATTCTCTTATGTGTAAAACTTGTTTAAGAAACCAGTGATAGAAATAAATTACCTATGCGTATATATTTTTTTAGGACACGCATGTTTAGTGTTATAAATAGAAAAATTACCAGCAAGTGGCCTCCATCGATTTTATAGGTTCGTTGGTCTCTGCCCAATGAGATTTCGCAAAAAAAACTTCACTTTTATTTAAACAAAAAGCAGTAAAATCACCATAAAAACGCCTATAAAAGTCACCGCAAAATTTTCTTTTAATAAATTACTATTTTATCTATGGCACAGTCATTTTATTACCCTGTATAAAAACGTCTTTCAGTATGAAGTGCATTTTTATGCGTTTTCATCTCCTACATATATCGCTAAAATTGTAGTTACCTCGTATCTCAGATATCGCCAGTTTATTGTATAGAAACGGTATTCATTAAAGACACTAAATACGAAAATCTTTGGAGAGACTTTTTGTTGCATTTTCTTAAATACTAATAGCCCAGTAGCTAAAGACCTGAAAGTACCCAAAGCTGTAAATAAATCTGTTCAGTTTTCATATTTGGCGCAATTCTTAGGTATTCGCGGATGCTTTTGAGCGAGTAAAAGTTTATCACGATTTCGACGTGGGAACCCGCTGAAAATGGCCCACCAAAGTCCCAAAAATGAGTTTCCCGCAAATATCAGCCAAAACATGCAAATAAGAGAAATTTTGTTTGGTTAAAAAATTAAGATTATCTCGAAATCTACAAAGATGGTCCTTACCATTTTTTTCGCAACACCAATATTCTTCGCAAAAACGGCCGTCGAAAAATCCATAACATTCCACACTAGATAGATGTAGTAATAATAATTTTTTAGTAAGAAATGCAGATGGGCAATTAAACACTTGCTAAAGTCTCACTATAAAAAAGAAAAAAATATCAATAAATTAATGAGATACTCTCAAATATTGTGGTAAAAAACTTTGACCGCTTTTTTAATATTCTAGAAAAATCAGAATGGACCCAAACTCATATGCAATGGGCCAGATGAATAAAAGGAAGCAAATACTTTTACTATAGTAACATCCTTGTTTGATCTTTTAATATTGTATAAGTTAGTCTATTTCAATAAAACTCGAGTATAAGTATTTGCTTCCTTTTATTCACTTGGCCCAATGATAGGTACAGGTTTTCCCATTCCGATGAACTTTCAATTATTAAAAAATGTACATTATTGCCCGAGTAATGGAACAATTTGTTCGCCCGCTTATAAGCAAATCCATGAAGATAGCGGCATTCTAGCGGTAGAGCGGCAGCTGAAGTAAGGAGACTTTTGGGTCCCGTTATCTCGAAAACTATCGATTTTTCGAAAAACTATAGAAACCATTTTTGTAGACTACAAGGCGATCTTTATTTTTTGTTTTAACAAAAATTCTCCAACTCACATATTTTGGCAGATAACACATTTTCCGTGCCTCGGGGGGTCATTTTCAGCCCTTTCCCACCTGTTAATGTTGATAAACTTTTTTTCGCTCGAAAGCATTCTCGAAGACCTAGGAATTGCGCCACAAGGGAAAACTGTACAGATTTATTTACAGCTTTGTCCCGTTATTTACTGGACTATAATGTTTTTCTCATATTTTAATTTTTGGAGAAAATGCACAGGGATTAATATTTTTATTTTTTATTTTGGTTTTTAATTTTTTTTTATTGTTTTGAATAAAAATACATTGAACTTGTCCTTTTTTAACATTATTTTATAAAAAAATAAAGTGGCAAAAGTAATAATATATGTTAACCACGATACATACTCTTGTTTAAACATATATAAGGTGCGATCCATTATAAGAAGACTCCCAGGTTTTGCCGTTTTTTTTTATTTTAGAATTTTCAAACCCTATATTTATTAAATGGAAAAGCTCAAAGTTTTTTATTACTTAGAATTTTTTTTTTCGTTGTGTCAACTACCAAGGAGTAATCGTAAAATCGTCAATTTTTTTAACTGGGATGACTAAGTTTCTAAGTATGTTTTGACAGTTTAAAAATTTCTCTAATAGGCTCAATAAAAATGGAGGCTGTTAATAAATGTAAAAATAAGTTACCTGTCAATCTCTCTAGGTAAATTTTTGTTTTGACATACTCTTGTTGATAGTTGTCAGAAATTAAACATTTGGTTATCAGTCAATATCGGTCAAAATTGTTTAGGCTGGCTGTCCATCTGGATGCGTAGTCGTCCGACTTTATAGTCGTGAGAATATGGACGACTTAGATCGTACAAATTTGTACGACTGTAGGTCGTCCATCAGTACCGACTAGTTTTTATTTTCGTACGGTATTTTGTATAGTATTTTTGCATTTGTGCCTGGTGTTTTTAAAATAGATCCAAAGGATATATATTTCTTTGAAAATTCATTTTTAAGATGAAAATTAATAAGAAAAAGACAAAAATATTCACAATTTCGTTTGGACATCTCTAACGTAATCTTGTATCTTGCATGTTCCATAATGGTTTCCCTCCTCACCATGCTAATTGTTTTTGGAACCATTTCCTTATCAGTTCAAAAATTTTTAAAAATACTGATAAAATCGTTTAAATTGTCCCAAAATCCCATCCAAACGGGGCTAGTGGATCGGATGTAGTCGGTTTAATTGTCCGACTGAAGTCCTATGCAATCGACGCCTTCGCCTTTCCATTTTGAGGATTAGTCGGACATATACGGACAATTACGCACGACCAGTAGGTCGTATTCTACCAATGGACGGCCAGCCTTATTCAGGCGAAGAAAAAACGCGATATTGTCTTATGCTACGTTAGAAACAATCAACAAGAGGCTTAAGAAAACCGAAATAAATGCCGTCCCAAAAAATTGCGGTTGCAGAATGTCCCTGTATTTTCAAAATGCCCATACCCCAAATGGAAAAAAATATAACAAGAATATAGACGAAACCTAGTCATCCTATTTAAAAATTGACAACTTTGATTATTGTTGATAGTTCACACCCGAAAAAAATTTCAAATTAAAAACTTTGACTCTTATTTAATTAGTTTTTTCCAAAAATTCTAAAATTAAAAAAGGACCAAAACCTTATAATGGACCGCACTGTACATATGTATATATTTTGCATTGTATTTTTTTAGACGTTTATTGCATAGCGAATCAATGCCATTTCTTTTTTTAATTTCTGGAATGATACATTTAAAAAATAACCAACACTTTATATGTTTGCTCTTGTAAAAAAATTGAGGTAATAATAGTAATTTCCAACACAATTTTATTTCTTCAAAATAATATAGACGAAACCTAGTCATCCTATTTAAAAAAAATTGACAACTTTGCGATTATTCGTTGATAGTTCACACCGCGAAAAAAAATTTCAGGTCATAAAAAACTTTGAGCTCTCATTTAATTAATTTTTGGTCCAAAAATTCTAAAATTAAAAAAGGGCCAAAATCTTATAATGGACCGCACTGTACATATATATTTTGCATTGTATTTTTTAGACGTTTATTGCATAGCGAATCAATGCCATTTCTTTTTTAATTTCTGTAGAATGATACATTTAAAAAATAACCAACACTTTATATGTGTTGCCTTGTATAAAAATTGAGGTAATAATAGTAAACTTCAACACAATTTTATTTCTTCAAAATAATAAAGTTATCTAAACGAATTAAAAAATATTTCACGCTTCGCAAAACCTTAAAAAACTCGCTCAATCCAACTAAAAAACTAAATCATCTTAGCACCCCAACGGAAGAGGGGCTCGCAATCAAATTTGGGCCATTTTGCACCCTTTTTCACACCCCGGACGAAAAAGTTTTTTAATTCGATAATGACTCGATGCATCCATTTTTTTATTCGGTACAAATTATTACAAATCGAAGTCTTTCAATAGAAGTAATTTTTCGGGAGTTCAGAGGGACCACCCCCATTGTTAAGGGTGAATTTTTAGGGTGTCGATAAGTATTGGTCTGGTAAAAATTGGGGTGGAACACCTCCTGTGTCTGTTTTAGTTGCTGTTACACGTCGTTTGTCGACTATTTTTTTATTACATAAAAAAGTGTATTATTATGTACTTAGATTTTGCTTACTATATATATATATATATATATATATATATATATATATATATATATATATATATATATATATATATATATTATATATATATATATATATATATATATATATATATATATATATATATATATATATATATATATATATATATATATATATATATATATATATATATACATACACTTAATTTTTATTAAAAGTTTAGTTTAAGGTCCAAAATAGTTTTTTGTCTAATATTCTTATAGATCTACTTACAAAATTTTGAAATAAAAAAACTTGTACCGTTTTTAACGGTACATATTATAAGTTCCCATCAAAAATGAACAAAAAAATCTTTACATGTTATACAAAAGTACCTCTACGCACTCGTGCATACATTAACACTTTTTCTCATAACCTATAATTAAAAATCTATCTCTCAGATCCTGTTTAAACAACGGGATAGAACAAAAAATCTAATCTTTGTTTTCCTAACCTCTATTCTCTAATATACCCCCTCATCTCAATCGTGAGAAACAATTTGAGAACTAGCATCCTTCTGCTTTGTCTTTAAAACTAACAGTGGTTCTTTTAATATCTTTTTTTTTATTATTTTAAGCTTAGAATGTCCCGCTACCTGTACACGGCCGGCCCGCTCGCCGGATTTGAATACCGTAGTAATTTAAGGGTTAATTTTTTTGCTTGAAACAAACGCAAATCCACAGGGTGTTCTCACCATCTCACCCCTTTTGAATACTGTTACCGAAGGGGATGGATTTGAAAAACGATCTATGTGCATACATTAAGTTTTTTGTTTTAGCGTTAGAGAATGCGGATATGAAATTTTTATTGTGCGATGATTTCCGTGAAGAATATTTCCGTGATGTCATTTTGGTATAAGTGGTTTGACTGGTTTAACATTTGTTTGGTAAGCATTTTTTCTGTGTTAACTGATGTCGCTTTAAGAAATATTTTAAAGTACAAGATTTAGAAACTGAAGAAGTTATTTTAAGTATGTAAAGTGTTGGTTAGAAATCGAAAACACTTATTGCTAAACAAAAAATAGCTTGCGAAACGTCCTCATCGCAAAATTTGTGTCATTTTTGAGCTCAATGAGCGTTTTTGTTCTTTGAGCCTAACATAGGTACATAATACTCCTAAATTACGGTTTTTGTGTTTATTCCTGTGGTGTATGTGATGTAGGTGTGTACAAATCGTTTTTAAATAAAAATACTTACCATAAATAAATTTTTGACATTTTTTTCCAATACCCCAGAATGTCATATTCGTAAACAATTTTTGCAATATGCATTACTAGATACTCATAAAAAAAAGACATGCGTATGAAAAACTCATCTATAGGAATTTTGCGAAAAACATAGAAATTGGGTGGTTCAAAATATGGGTAGATGGTAAAAAATCATGCAAAATTAAAAAAAAATGTAATATTAAATTTTAAAAAATATGTTATATTGATATAATATAAATGCAAGAAATATTAAGGAGTTTTAAGAAAATAAGCGATATCAATTTATACCATTTAGGACTTAAAATTAATGCAAAGTATAATGGAGCGATAAATTTAGGAATTTTTACTAGAAAAAGAGTTTTAATAATTACAAAATATTTTTTAGCTATTTCTTTTACAACACAAAAGTGGCGATTTTTAGTTAATAATAATTATAATAATTATAATTTATAATATTTCAAAGAAAACCTCCAAAAATCAAATGAAAACAGCAATTATGAATTAAGTATGGAAAAAAATATTCGATCTTGTATAGAAAATATCTAACACAATCAAGAAAACTTTGTTGTTTTACCTATTATTGTTTGTATTTCAATGATTTTGCTAATTACTTTTTTTTCCTTAACAGAAGAAGTCAATGTATCTGGATACAATTTTTTAAATCGATATAAACATTTTTTTTTAAGTATAATCTGTTAAATTATGTCCTGTATACATTTCTGTAACCTTTCTCTCTCAAAAGTTTCCTTGATCGCATACGAGCTACACAAGAAAAAGAAAACTCTACAAAATCATAAATAACGCTACGAAAAGCATGTGGGCAGATACTATACACGGTTGAAAAGAAGCCAACTCACTCGCTGCAGCGTTGTCCAGCATTCTTCCAGCGTTCGCTCGGATATAGCCGAGGAGTTCCGTTGTAGTTGGTTGAAATCCGGCAGCGTTAGTTGGGAAAAAAACTGTTTAGTATGGGTGTTAGTACGGTTGGAATTGATATATGTAGTTGCAACGCACGAGCAAGACAATAACACACTGATCGGAGGTCACATCAATTGTAATTGAATATATATATATATATATATATATATATATATATATATATATATATATATATATATATATATATATATATATATATATATATATATATATTATATATATATATATATATATATATATATATATATATATATATATATATATATATATATATATATATATATATATATATATATATATATATATATATATATATATATATATATATATAAAGGCTTTAGGTCATTTTTATATGATGCATTAAAACAAACTATAACTTTCTTTGGTCTTAAGAAACAAAATGTATGTGACGTCCAACTTTAATATTATATACAACAACTTTTTCTAAAACATTTGATAGAAAATCCAAGTCAATCATTTACACAAAAATTAAACAGACATACAAAAATACCATTAAAAATAAAATAATAAAATAATTATTTTATTAAAAAAAAGATATAAATAAAAACATGACAAATCATCTGAAAGTGCTTAGGTGTAGCATTGTAAAGTTTTTTAATACTGACTAACTCTAAGTTTGTAAGTACTCTTTTACTTTAAGATTATTTATAATATTACTTATAGGAGGTCCTTTTTTATATAATTTTTAGCTACTTCCATACACTACTAACATAAATCACCCTTTCTAAATATAGAAAAGGTCATAATTTTAAAATTTATTTATAATATATATATATATATATATATATATATATATATATATATATATATATATATATATATATATATATATATATATATATATATATATATATATATATATATATATATATATATATATATATATATATATATATACTGATATATATTATAAATATATTACATAATTTTTTAATTAATAAAATGAAAAAAAAGTTTTCGTATATTATTGTAAAGTCTTTTTTTAAGCATTTTAAAGTTGTATCTATTGCATATTTTTCAAAAAGAGGAGAGTAAGCATAAAGACAAAGAACCACATATTTTTAAAGATGGTGTCGATAAAAATTACAGTAAGTAGGGTAGAAATATTAGTGAGAAGGGTATCATCCCCAAGTTTATCAAATATGTTTTTGACGAGTAGTCACATTCAGGGCACTGGTTTTAATTTTTTTTTTTGAGATATTTATGAGTAAATCTCAAAAATTCCATTGGGGTTCAGAATATGTAATCCAAAAGTTTATAATTGCAGCTGCCATTATTACTTTGCAAAAAAAGGTAGCTAAAGACTTTTGCTTGTTTATTTTTAAGCTTTAAATGCAAAAATATTTTAGTAATCAAACTAGTTAAACTTTAAAAACGTCGTTAATCTATTTCCTGCTTTAAATTTTATTTTCTGTTAATGAACGATTAACCTGAAAATATTGGTAGAATGTTACAAATGATTTATTAATTTAAGCCGATGATATTTTTATTATAATTGACAAATTACCTTTGTGATGGATGAATAACGCTGTTAGGAATAAGAATATTTTTGCAAATAGTTACAAGACGTTCTACTTATTTTTTTTGTGTCGTGTTTATATTTAAAAGTAAGACTAATTGAGGAAGTGATTGCTAATAATAATGATGGGTATAAGTTACACAGCTGAAGTCGACAAACAAACATACAGTTTGTTTCAAGTTAAATAGAGAAACTTTTAGAGAACCTTGTTGTATTTATATTTACTATCGAAATCGTAACTGCATAAAAATATTTTATTTCCAAACTGAAATAACAAAAAAGGCAACATTATTTATAAAAATTCCATTTACCGAAACAATCATCTAAATATGATCAAATTTTAAACGTTTGATAACCAAAACGAAAATACCAGTAGAGATAATCTCGAGGAGGTATTTACATATTTTGCCATGGGTATTATATCCCATAAAATGGCTTCTCTGGTCGTTTTTATGGTTGAAGTTCATTCAAATTGCTCAACCATAAAATTACCTGCATTTAATAACTCATTTTTACACATTACAATGCGAGCTTTTTTAATTATTCGCCATTTTTAAGTACCACACTTTCCTTATTTACTTCTGGCTTTCATTTTTTGTTTCTTGGGTTTTGATTTGTTGGAAATTTTAATTGATGTATTAATTAATGATTCATTACAAAAAAATGTTTTGTACGCCACATAAAAATATTTTTAAAATCCACATCAACTTGCAGATTAAATAACACTTGGTTATGTACAGGGCCCTTTACCCACAGGGTTCCCCCAAATTTGAGCCTTATTCATTGGGATTCAAAATTTACACCTTAAAGGAAATTTTAAAATTTAAAGTTAAAAATTTGAAAAACCGAATGTTCGCGATTTCATTTTTATTTTTATCTCCATTTAATAAATTATAACAAAAAAATTACATTTTCTTATTGCTACTTTTTTGTTCTTAAAAAAACAGTTTATTAGATTTCACATGAACGGTTTCCCTTTAGCTGCCCCTAACTTTTTTTTTAATAAGGTCCTGGATTTTTATTACGAATTTTTAAAAAACTTTTTGGGGGCTTAAAACCAAAAGAGTTATCCTTTAACAAAAAGTCAGTTTAAGATTTTCCCGGTAAAATCAAAATTTTTTCTTCTCTCTAACAATTTCTAGGAAATTGCAAAAAATTTGAATTTTTGAATAAGTGATAATCATTGGTTTTGGGATTTTAAAACTCTAAATCGAAAAATTAGTCGTATTTAAAAAACAAAGTTGATATGGCAGCTCAAAGGAAGGGAAACGTCGGTGTGTAAATCTAATAACACTATCTTGTAAAAAAAGAAAAAAGCAATAAAAAAAAAAATTTTTTTCGTTAACTATTTAAATAAAATGTAAAAAATAAAAGACATTCAAATATTTGTTTTTTAAAGTCTTGAAGTATGCAAATTTAAGGGAAAAATTTATAACTTTGCCCCTCCTTAAACCGACCTTTATCTCAATCCCCAAAGATGAAAAATTGGGAACCCTTACACTTTAAGGACAGCTTTTTTTTCTTATGAATTACAACCCACAACCGGCCAACGTTTTCCAAAATGTAAAAAGGAAAAGGAAAAAAAAATATTCACGAATATACACTGGCAAGCAAAAAGAAGGTTACTTTGAAATTGTTATGTTTTTTGTTCTAAGTTTATACTTAAAAATTGCAATTTATGGTACTTTGTTTTGTAACCAAAAATTATTAGTCATTATTAATTAAATCAAAAATCATTATTTTTATTCCTCCGATTTCTTCTCAAAAGCAACAAAATTCCATTTAAAATAATATTTGACTTATTATTAAGGAACTAAAAAAATTAATAAAAAAAATCTAATCTATAATAATGTGTATTCCTTTGCGTTTTTGACTGTTTAAAGTCAACAAGACATACTTTCAATTAAATGAAGGACCACATTCTGGTCGATATTATTCCACTCTCCTGCAATAACAAATCCCTCAGCCCCTAAGCAAGTTTTGATGCTAGTGTATGTCTTTGTATACGTCGTTCCAACTCATCCCAGACATGTTCGATGGGATTCGTGTCTGGACTGAGTGCTGGCCAATCCATCCGCCTACTGTCCACCTCATCCAGATATTCTCTGACAACTTTAGCTGCGTAAAGTCTTCCGTTATCTTGCTTTGAAAATACCATGTTCGCCTATGGTGATCATAAGAGGCATAACATGATCTTGTAGAATTTCCATAATGAGCCTGTGAGTATCAAAGAGCCATTCTGTATGAAGACTAACTATGTGCGTATTAGTGAAGAGATTCCTGCCCAAATCATAACTCACCTACCGCCACATGAAGTCGCTCGTCAATACAAACTGGAGCATACCTTTACCCAGTCTTCTCCACACTCGTTGGTGTCAGGATGATCTATTAAGGCAAAAACGCGACTCAGCTATAAACAGTATCTTGCTTCAATTTTTATTATTTTAAGTGATCTCGGACAAGAGCCAATCGTGCCATTTGATGTCAGCGTTGCAATGGTGGGCCTGTAGCCGTCTTACTACAAGACAATCCAGCCGCTGAAGCCTTTTTTTAACAATCCATTTACTAATATTTACATCTTTAACTTCTTGGAGTTGATTTTGCAGCAAAACTGTAGATGCGGTTCCATTCCGCAAACTTGCAGACACCAAAAAACCGTCATCTCTTGGGATGGTAACTCTTTTTTGCCTGAATCCTGGTCTTTAGGTTAGTAGATCTGACTTCTAACAACGCTAGTAAATCTTTTGCACAGCACATGGGCTTTTATCCATACCCACATTTCTTGCGGTTTTATGTTGTCTGCGAACATCTTGTATCAACTTTATAATTCTTGCCACAACAACAGAATCCATAGGCATTATGACATGTTAACTAACCAATTCAAATACTACATTGTGTAATTATTATGTTTGATAGAGAAATCAACCGCAAAACTATGAAAAAGCAACGCAAATTTTCAGTGAGAGCCAATGCCCGCTAGTTTATGGAAAAGTCGTAAATACGGTGACAATATGTGACAGATTACTCGTATGACAGATAACATTTCTCCAAAAACAAAAGACTCAGCGCCTTTTAGTACAATGATTTACAATTTTACAAATATAACCTTAGAAAATCACAATTTTAAAGGGGCCTAAATTTTTTGCTTGCCAGTATGATAACTACTACCTTAAACTTACAATCCCTTGTATTGCCATAGAAAGGGAATCCGTAGGATATCCTGGTATTCGAACTACACACAACCTACGCAAAAATCCAATATGCCGCCTATAAGGAAAAATAAAGTTGATGATGGTGGTCAAGTAACAAAAGGTCAGATGTAAAATCGGAAAGCACTATCAAATAGCGCAGAAAAAGTGGCAATATAAATGCGAAATCTATTTTAAAATGTGTTTGGAACTAGAGCCAGAAAAAAATAAAAATTTTTTAGACGGCATATTGTTGCCCCACTTTAACCATCTTCGTACCTTCCCTAATTTTCGTGATGGTCAAATTTAAATTACTCTGTATATTTTCTTTAAAAAAAAGTAGAATTATTTTACGGAGTACCACCGAATAAAACATTTTTATTCGCCATAAAACTCTACCTAATTATTTCTGTATATAATGAACGTTAATTACCTGAAAAAATCCCTATTCTTCAGTTTCCTAGAAAATTTAAAATGGAATATCGACATTCCGTATGTCAACTTAATAAGTACTGGTCTGCGATATTGAGAAATATTCTTGATGTATTTATTAGCACGGAATATTAATTCTATATTAATTACCGAGAATCTTAAGGTGAAATTGTCCAGATTTAAGTCTGCAGGGACGAAATAATTACCTACATGTCGATATGTATTAATAACAGAACTTAATAAAGTGTTAATTATTATTTCCGGATTAATAAATTGGCGAGCAATATCTCCCCTTCCAGGGGTTTTGGGCAGGGCATTTTAAAAATTTCCCCCAAAAATATATATATATATATATATATATATATATATATATATATATATATATATATATATATATATATATATATTTTATATTTTTATTTTTTATAAAAAAATATATATATATATTTTTAAATAATCAAATTTAAAAAAAAACGTTTAAAAAATTTTAAAAATTTTTTTTTAAAAAATTTTATAATTATAAATACATTTTGCATAAGTTTTGGGTGGTATTGGGTATTGAAAATTAAATTTTGAAAGGGTTCAAACCAAAAGTAAGTTTTAAATTTACCGATAACAATCAAGTTCAAAATTGAATTTTTTTTGTTTTCTTTTCCTTTTTAATTTTTCAAAACCGGAAAAGTTTTCCGGGAATCAAGTAAAATTTAAAACCGATTTTGGTTTTTTCCCTTTAAAAAAATTTTTTTTTAATAATAATTTTTTAAAATATTAAAACCCAAAATTTTTTTTTTTTTTTAAAATAATTTTTTTTTTTTTAATTAAATAATTTATAAATTAATTTATTATTATATATATATATAATAATATATATATATATATATATATATATATATATATATATATATATATATAAAAATATATTATATAATATATATTATATAAAAAAATTTTTTTTAAAATAATTTTTAAAAAAAAATTAAAAATATATTTTTTTAAAATATATAATTTCACAAAACGTTAAACCTACTTTTTCGGGTTTTTTTAAACCAAAATGTATGCATTTTTTGTTATTGGATTAAAAAAGACACTTGTTTCTTTTTTATTACCTTTTTAAAGAAAAAAATATAATACCCATTTGAAAAAAAGTATTAAAGAAATACTTTTTATATTTTACTGAAGGAACTATGGACTCAGGATTGAATTATAGAAGTAGGCGGTACATTTTTTTTTAAGAGTGCACTTAATTTTTCATTTACATTTGAATAATATAGTTTTGGTTAGTTGTGGTTAGTTTTAGAAATATTAGTTTAAAAAAAATCCGCTGATAAATTGTTTATTCTAACTTAAATCTTGAGAAAGACAAATTATTTAAAATGACTAAATTTAATGTTTGTTATGCTTAAAAAAAATTACTGTTTAATACGCCTAGTTCTAGTTAGTCACTTTGCAAAACGCCTGAGAATCGCCAGGCTCGTTGCAGAAATGTATTGAATTGTTCAAAACGCCGGCATTTTGCAAAACACCTAGTCTTTTGCAAAAAGCCGAATTATTCAATACGCCTGCGACATATATATGATTTTAATACTCTTTAAAAAGTGCTTAACTCAGAACGATTTGCACAATGGCGTAGATAATTTTATTTTCTGAACTTTCAAATTTTAAAAAAATGTAAATTATCTAATTCCAGCCAGCGGCATATTTTTTTTTAAATAGAATTTAGTTCGATTTGATAAAAAAATATGGAGATTACATTGTTATTGTACATAAAAAATCTTCTATATTTAGTAATACGGTTGTCTCTATGTATTATAGGTAGTAATGAAAAAAATGTCAGAAATAGATATTTGTAAATATTTCCGAAAATTTAACAGGAAACTTTGAAAATATTGGAAATATAGAAATAAAAACTACAAAACTTAAAAAACTAAACATTTAATGAAAGTTTATCATAGGTAATACCATTAATGGTTGGAATTGCCATCCAAAAGTTAAAACGCAATACCATTAATATAAAAAAAAATTAAAAAAACAGTAAAATTTCCAAAAAAGTAATTACACACATTGCACATTAGTGCAATTAAACTTCTTTTAAAGCAAGCAATAGCCAACAAGCAATAATCGGTAAATCCCGAGATCGAGATTTTATTATTTGTAATCGTACTTTTTCGGAAATTATTTTTTTAGTGTAAAATTTGTACTGCACAAAAGTATAAGAAATATATAGAAATATTTTTTTGATGGTTTAAAACGCATTTTTATTTTCGATATTTTCAGAATTCCCAATATTTCCGGGAAATTTCAATATTTCTATTTCCATGGAAATTTAAAGTGAAATTTAATAATAAACAAATTTCTCGTTTTCGTAGAAAAACACCGTAAATTAAAAAAAAATCAAGGCGCTCCACAAATGAATAAACAGACTCCAACGGCAACCGCCACTAATAATTTGGCATATTTATTTTATCTAAGATCCGCACCTTAAAACGCCGTCGCGACGCAACGGACGCTCAAAAAAGAGAGCAATAATTAAAAAACGACGCAGGACAAACGCGTGGTTTTCTCTTTTTGGCGTCTATGACTAGATGGCGTCAGCTGTTGCAGAGCCAAGAAATATTAACACTTATATTTTAATTTATTTTTTAAGGTACTTATTTATCGAAAACTGTTCAGGTTTTCCTTTTAAAATAAATAAACTTAACAAATTTGGTTATGGATAACAAAGGTGGGTAAAATATACAAAAAAATTCAACGTAAAAAAGCAAAAACAAAAAAATTTAACCCTTTTTACTCGCACATGGTCTTGGAGGTACCACGGCGCACCATATGGCGTATGTCGTGGGGCTCCAATTAAATGATTTTTTTTCAAGTTTGGCATAAGTAATTACTGGTTCGAGTTAATTGGTGAATTAATTTATAGGTACCTGTGTCTGTGACATGAAACTTATGTAACAATGGTAATTTTTTTAACGGGTGGTTGGGTTCTTAGAGAATTATGTTGGGATCTGATTTTTTTATAAATTACCGGACCTATGTTTTGTTTTTTTGTGTAGATGCGGTACAATTCTAGCAAAAGTGTCTTCCTGATTGGTTAGTTTTTCAGCTATAGAAATGTATAATATACTAGCATTTCGCCTGCGTGGACTACGCGATTTTTGCTGCTTTTTTCCGTTCTTACGAAAAAAATTCCCCGATATTTTTAAAAATATTCTATGGCAAACAAAAACGCTAGTTTTCAGCGTTTGTTTCTCCTGTTGTAACTTAGTTTTCCTCCCACATAGAGATATTACATTTGCAAAACAAATTAAAGAACATTTATTTTTCTATTACCTCTTAAAGAACTAAAAGAAGAGAAGAAATATGGGTATTTAAAATTTTCTTTTCTATTTAGTCCAGTAACTGAAGACCAGAAGGTAGCCAAAGCTGTAAATGAATCTGTACAGTTTTCATTTGTGGCGCAATTTTCTTGGAATGCTTTGAGCAGAAAAAATTTTTTCCCGATTCCATGTGGAAACCCGCTGAAAATGGCCCCCCAAAGTCCCAAAAATTAGTTTCCTGCGAATCTCTGCCAAAATATGTGAATTAGAAAATTTTAGTTTAGAAAAAAAAATAAATAAAGATTACCTGGAAATCTACAAAAATGGTTTTTTCCATATTTTTCGCAAAAACGGCCGTCGAAAAATTCATAACATTCCAAACTGGATAGATGCGGTAGTAGTAGTTTCATAATAAAAAAAAGCAGATGGCAAAACATTTTTTATCAAAACGCAAAAATATTTGAAGAAATTTTTGGGATCATTGAAACTTGCTAAGGCTTATTTAAAAAAGAAATATTAATAAAAATCATTTTTTCAAAAAATATCAATAAATTAATGAGATACTCTCGAAATATTGTGAAAAAAAAATTTGACCGCTTTTTTCAATATTCTAGAAAAATCAAAATTCACCCAAACACATATGCAATGATAGGTACGGGGTTTCCCATTTCGATGAACTTTGAATGATCAAAAAAAGTACATTATTGCCCGAGTAATGAAACAATTCGTCCGCCCGCTTATAAATGAATCAATGAGGCAAACCTCATTTTTTGTCTAAACAAAAATTCTCCAATTCGCAAATTTTGGCAGAATTTTTTGCCCTTTTTTTAAATTTAGTTGAATTTAAATTTATTTTCGCTTGAAAGCATCCCCGAAGATCGAAGAATTGCGCCACAAGGGAAAACTCTTTCGATTTATTCACAGCTTTGTCCTTTTATTATTGGACTAATTAATATTTTTTTTTGTTACTATATAAACGAAAACATGCTTTAAAACCCCTATGTTAACCAGACTTAGACTCCCGCGATTTTTACAAAAAATATTAAGATAGGTGCTCATCTTTAGCTATTCCCTTAAAGCAATGACGCAGCTTTAATTACTGGACAATAAAAGTATTCTTAACATAAAATAAGCAAAAAGAAATAAGAAAAAAGATAAAATTGTGAGGCTACCAATAAAAATGCTAATTTAAAGATGCAAATTAACAAGAAGTAGTAGTGTTGCGGTAAATATGAGCAATAAAAAAGATTTTTTACGCCTAAATGAGTATGAAAACGCTTGTTGAAAGAAAACCTCATTAAGATTTAAGAGTCTCGTTTCTAAAATTATTAAAAATAATTAGTTAGCCAGTGGCGGAACGTATAAACAACATATTGTATATATATATATTATATATATATATATATATATATATATATATATATATATATATATATATATATATATATATATATATATATATATATATATATATATATATATATATATATATTATATATATAAAAATATATAATAAATTTATATAATATATAATATATATAATAATAAAATTTTATTTAATTTAAATAATATATAAATTATAAATAATATTATATAATAAATTATTATTATTTTAAATAAAAATAAAAATATTTTTTTTTAAATTTAAAAAAATTAAAATTTTTTTTTTTTTTTTTTTTTTTTTTTTTTTTTTTTTTTTTTTTTTTTTTTTTTTTTTTTTTTTTTTTTTTTTTTTTTTTTTTTTTTTTTTTTTGAGTAATCAAGCCAATTATTATGTACGGTTTGGAAGCATGGACAATGACGAAACAGAACTATTTAGTGCTAAGACGCTTTGAACGAAAGATGTGGAAAATCTTTGGGCCTACAGTAGATGAGAGAACGGCTCAATATCGAATAAGAACGAATAAGGAGCTTAAGAACATGTACAAAAACCGAGTAAAATCAGAAAGGCTCAGATGGACCGAGCACGTACTGAGATCGCCGAATAAACGTCTTATCAAGAGGATATGGGAGGAAAACCCAGTGGAAAAGACCTTTAGGAAGACCAAGACTCAGATGGAGAGACAATATGGGAGAAGATGTAAAAGTCCTGGGTGTACGGGACTGGAAGGAGGTTGTATTGGACAGGGATAGGTGGAGGCAAGTCCTAGATGCAGCTAAGACCTATAAAGATAAAATTTGGCACAAGGCTAGATTATGAGACGAAAACATCAGCTAAGAAAGGATTTTAGACTCCCCACTCTGAGAGATAAAATGGGAGGGTGGGTGAAACTTTGTATGGAACTTCGTTATACCTGGATTTAGAAAAATGAAAATTGGAATGTTGGGTATTAATTATAATTAAACATGATTCGATTTAACATTTTTAAAATAACATGCCTTGAAGGGTTAAACTAGGGATGAAAGTTTGTATGGAAAAATCATTAATTTTGAAGTTGTTAATGTGGGGGTTGGTAATTGATTACTTAGAAAAAAAGAGCACGAGAAATTCGTACTAACTTATTTATTAACAAGTTTGTGACGGAAGATGGAGCGGCGGGAGCATGATATAATGTGATGAAATTAGAGGGGGCCCATAAACAGGTATGGCTGTCCGAACAGCCAGACCATGGGGGACGTCTTGCGCACGTATCGAATGTATTAAATTTCCGATTCTTTGTGGTGCGATGCTACTTGATTTTTGTTTAATCTCTTTAATTGCTATCTTATTTTTGTGCATTTAGGTATTCATTTGATTTTTTTGTTGGGGTATATACCTTGAGAACGGAAAAAACAAAACATTCAAAATCATGTGTCGACGCGGACGAAATGCTAGTTTTTTTCATAAACTATAAATTATTTTTGTAGATTTTTTTGTTGGTATCAGGATCAATCTTAAGTTTTTTTCTGTCTTATAATTTTCATTTGTATTTATTGTTACTTAAACTAACTGAAAAATACTAATAAATATTCGACGCCTCTGTCTCCTACAACTAGAAATATGTCTTCATTGAAAAAGTTAAGTATTTAAAGCTATTACTTTTTCGAAAACTTTTATTACTTTTGTTTCGACGAAGAATAGCAAGAGTGCATTTAAAAACTAAAAAATGAAAATTTAATACCAAAGGAACATTGCGTTTCCCACGATAGTGGTTAGTCAAACTTTCGAAACTCTTCGGAATGATTTTATTTATTTATTTGATTGTTAGGTTTAAAATAGTATACTCATAATATTTTATACTAACTAAAAACAACTTTTTTGTAAAAATATAGTTTATTAATAGCAGGTCATAATCTCAAAAAATTCTTGACCTGTGGAGATGAAATTTGACGTGGAAGTAGGTTATCAGTAGGAGACGTCACTTTAAAAAATATTTTTTTGGAAAACTCCCCCTCTATAGATGTAGAATGGGAGTTGCAAGTTTGTATGAAACTTCGTCATATCTGAGAAGTAGTATGAAAATTGGTACAAAGGCTATTGATTATGATTAAAAATCATGAGTTTTAACGTTTTAAAAATTATATCCTTTGGGGAGTTAAAGATTTAGGAACTTTAATGAAAAAGAACTGCTCGTTTTATTAAGAGAGCTTTTGTGTGTCACTAAAGATTTATTTAAATTACTGTTATTGATCCAAGCATGATGACCAAACTTACTACGGAATTTACTCTAATAGCCGACCCGATTTCCAGACTCTGCCCTATTGATAGCAAAAAGGTGCGACAGACACTATAGAACTGCTTAGATTTCAGTTCTTTAATCAAAATATATATGGATCACTAAGTTAAAGGTATTTTTGATGAAGGTATATAGTTACTGAGATAAAGGTACTTATTTGTTGTTTTTCTGTGCAATTTCTACATACTCATATACTTTTAAATTATGAGATTTTTATGTATGGGAAAGTTCTTTTAATAATAATAGTAATAGCATAATTCGCTGACAATTCGGATTAAAATGAAATTCAATAGTTTCATAAATTAATTTTCTTGCGATAAAAATATTTGATTTATCTGCAAATGTGATTTATGTTTAGATTTTTTTAATCTAATATATGTTTTAATAAGGAGGCACAGTAAGGTTTTAAAATAACTTAACAGTTGTAATTGTATGTAAGTATATGTATACCGGTGATATATAATATATATATATATATATATATATATATATATATATATATATATATATATATATATATATATATATATATATATATATATATTAATTAAAAAGAAAATTATATATATATATATATATATATATATATATATATATATATATATATATATATATATATATATATATATTATATAAAAAAAAATCTTAAAAGAAATGTAATAAAACTTAATAAATAAAAAAAACAACGAAATTAAAATAAAACGACTTTTTCTCCTTCATACAATCTTCATTTTATCATTACACAAAAAAAATTTAAAGTTGCCAAAAATGATATATAAGATGATATATTCTAATAATACCGGAATTTAATTTAACTTTAAAGATATGTATGGTACATTATTATAATATATGTATACAACTATTACCTTAATAGTTTTACATTTAAGTTTGCAAAATTTAAGTATTTTAAAAATCACCCGAAGAAAAATAATAAAAATATATAATTTTAATAAAGTAAGATAAGTAATGTGCTATTTAAATATAACATTTTTGACAACTGCACTTTCTAAATCTACCACACCATTCCAAACACCAGATTTAACATCCATATAAAAAATAATAAATATCCTACCTGCAACTCGTTAACAATTTTTTCGGTCATAAGTTTATCGGGGCTGTTCGCCCCACTCCCAAACGGAGGTCCCATCATATTGGGCTGCCCAAATGGGTGGCCGTGGGTAGACTGCGGGGTGGGGCTACTCAAATGACTTGGGTTCGGACTACCCATTGGGTTTTGTGCGGAATTGGGTGGAGGTCCTTGGCCGTTGGACTGGGGTCCCTGGGGTCCCCCCATTTGACCTGTTTAGGAAAAAAGTGTCTTTTTATTTTATAACTAACTATTTTTTACAGTACTAAGTGATTTGGGAGAACCAAGAATACAAACAGAATTCTATGGAAAAAATTTGTTTAAAAATGTTAAGGATAAAACAAAAATCCCTACCTGTAGGTGTCAGCTGAGGCCCTTGAGGACCCTGAGTACTCTGGCCTTGCTGGTTAGGTGGACCTCCCTGTGGTTGCTGATGATTTTGTCCATTTGGACCTTGTTGTTGTTGTTGCTGCTGCTGCTGCTGCTGCGCATTCATCGCGTTTTGCTGGTTTTGTTGTTGAACTTGCGCGTTTTGAGCAGCATTCTGCGCGTTCTGGGAGTTTTGCGCAGCAGCGTTCTGAGCCTGTTGGAGCGCCAACGCCCCTGGAGTTACAACGTGAATTTGACTGGAGTTTGATTGTTGGGATGGAGAGTGAGCGGGTATCGAATTGGTACTCCCTGGTACGGGAGAGTTTTGATTGGAATTACTAAGATTCTGAGGCATGTTCTGAGGCGGGCCTCTCGCTTGGTTCCAAAAGTCGTTATTCATTTTGAATACCGGTCTATTGTTGACCTCAGTCATTTGAGAACTTATCTGTAAAGGCTGTAGAGGTGCGGACCTCAAATCTAGAGCAGCGTTTTCTTGTAACTTAAACGAATTTTGTAACCATTTTGCTACCAAATTTTCATGTTCTACTTTAAGGTTATTGAGGATGTTTTGTTCCTCCGTGGTGAAAATTTTGGCTGTTATTTTAAAGACTTGGGGTCAAATGATGATTGCTGTGTGGTCACAGCAATAAGGTCAACGTTGTGAGGTCAGTTTTCTGAGGTCGATATCCCTCAAAAAATGTTTCTTTAAGGTTTGGTTAACAAGTGTAGATCGTCGTGTATTGAGGTCAGTTTTGGAGTGGACCTCTCTGCAGGTCTATATTTAGGAACTTTGGGTTTCAGTAGGCAAGAAAAGGCTAGTATGGGTCCTTTTCTTCGGATGATTTTTGGGTTATCTGAAAAATAAAATAAAAATGTATTAATAAAAGTTATTAATTCTTAGTACTAAAATAAGGATTTTAAAAAATGTGTAACTTGGGTACTGTGTGTGAAAAATAAAGATTCTTTTCGCTTTAGGCTTTAACTTATAAATTTTCTCTATATAAACTGTTTAAAATACTTTGTTAGTCAAATAGAGTTAAAAATCCGCAAATCATTAACATTTTCTCAAGTACCGAAAATTTCTTAAAATAGTGATTGGAAGAACATAAAAAATTTAAAAAATTGGTCTAATAAGATTAGGTTAATATTGCCTCAAAATATAATTTAGATAATAATAAATAATTAAATTAAAATAAATAATTATTTAAAACTATGTTAATCTAAACTATTTTTTTTTTCTGTCAAACATTAAAGAATAAAAGTTAAAGTGGATTTTCCCATTAAAAGTTGTTTTTATTTTCAAGACTGACGCAAAACTCAATATCTTTATTTGATGTCAAACTTTCCCAAACGTAAATAATAAATCTATTTAAAAGGATTTTAATTGGGAGCTAATAATGCAGAACTACTTATTAATTTTAGAAGTTTAAATTTTACAAAATTAAGGATACAAACATGTTTTTTTTTAAATAAATTAAACCTTTCATATATTGTTTCGCGAATTTTGGCAAAAATAAATAAACTTCTTCAAAGCATTAAAATTCAATGATCTTAAAAATTTGTTACGATAGTATAATAAGGATACTTGACCACCTTCAAGCCAGTAAAACTGTTTTATTTTTACCGAAATTAATAAAATAATAATTATTTGTCTTAGATATTTCTCTAAAAATAGCCATTTAAAATGCCCATAATTTTGTTACAAAGAATTTTCACTTTGTGAAAACATTACATAGTCCTGTAATGGCATAGGATTGTTTTGCCTTATTAGACAAAGCTGAATTACAGATTTTCCATCAAATTAAAAAGTAAATACATTTTGACGGATCTGTGACTCATATCCATTGCTAAAAAAGGTGTTGAGCTTGTGGATATTCCGTTTAAATTAGTAGCTGTTTCCACAGGTACTCAGAAACGGTTTAGCATATACGTTTTTAGACATAGATTTATAAAACAAAAATTATAGTTAGGTAATTCTATCACACACAACAAAAATCCGTTATATATTTTTATTGAAAACCTATTTTCGGATCCAAATTATAACTAACTGATTTTTTATACCTATGTTTTTAAAATAATTGGATAACATTGGTGCCAAAAAGTAAAATAATCTGATAGAAACACAGAAAAAATAATATTTTGGCAAATATTTTGGTTAAAAATTCATCTGTCAAGTATACTGTAATACTGCGATAAAATTTATGTTTAAAAAAATAGTTTTTATATTTAGTTACTTGAATAACGTATGTTTTTTTTCTTAATAAATGCTTACTATATAGACGTGATTCAAAACGATTTTTTTAATAAATTTTGTTTAGGATTAGAGCAATAACATATTTATTAGGCTTTCCTCGATCTGCTATTTAAGTACTTTGTCGAGGTCCGTGTTTAGTTTACATAAGCATGAATCTGGCACCCCCACACAGACATTGGCACCACACTGAATGCTTTTGTCCTCATGATAGAATCTGTATAGGTTTTCTTCTGCCAGACTTTTTATTTCCAGTTGCTTCTTGGGTTTGCAGTTGCCTGTAAATGACTGACTCCTACCATCCTTATTACCTTTAACGAAAGGTTTTTTATTCACTGTTTTGTCTGGCACTAATAACCACCAATTGCAAGATTTCTAGTTTATCCAGCTTTTAGTCAATATTAGGACCCTTTCGGAGGACTTATTAATTTCTTGTCCAACTTTCTTGACTTTGTATAATTCATCTCTCTAACCAAAACTTAGACTACAGAACACAGACTGCAATAATGTTGAACAGTGTAAGGCAGCCTGGAGTTGATTAAATTACAGCTTATTACCTTTATATACATTTTATTTCCCAAACAGATGAAAATAGGGTTTTTCGCTTTTATTATTCTTGGATCTCTGTGGCACTACATTATATTCTGCAATTTCTGCTTGTGAATTGTAGCATACTTTTAGACCATAGGAACGTACATGTTTAGTTGTAAATTGTTATAGCTTTTAGTTGTTTGTTTATTCATAATAGAAGCCTTGATTACTAAGACACCAACAGCAAAGAAAGCCCGGGTACTTTATTTGTATCGCCAATGTTAATTCTTTTGAATTCGACGATTTCCGCAAGATGAAAAAAATTTGACAGTGTATCCTGAATTGACTTGTTTAGTTATTTTTTTGGTGACGTCTTTTATGAAGTTTCAAAAGGACCAAAAATGCTACTCTATTAAGATACTTAATTTTTCTAGTAATCTGCAAATTGTAATTACCGAGAACTTTATGATATTAGGTACTAGAATTTTGACAGCACATGTTACAAATTAAACAGGGTTTTGAAGTTAGAATCCCACGTATAATAAAAATGTTAAAAATCGAAATTTGCTATCGGGTAAAAAAGAAAAAATATAACTGACTAAAAAATCGATAATTTTACTTCAGTACATACCATATTTTATATTGTTTATTATTCTGTCAACAATTGTGTCATATTTATTTGAGGAGTTATCTTATCAAATCACTCGAGCTACACTCTTGTCATTTTGTAAAAACTTGTTTTTTAAATTTTCAAAAGCAAATATCATTCGAGACCAAGCAAAAAATATTCAGCTAAATTTGAGTGTTTATTATCTATGAGTATTCTCCACTCATGTATAAATAACCTTATTTTAAATGTTAAAAATCGAAATTTTCTGTAGGGTAAAAATATAGACGGGTCTGTTGACTGTGTCGTCAATCCTTAGCTTAGTTAAGGCTGTATTTTAGATTTATTGATTAATCTGTCAACGATTATGTCATATTCATTCGCGGAATTGTCTTACCAAATACCATTCGTAGCTCAGACTCTACCACTCGAACTTCGATATCGTAATTTTGTAAAAACAAGTTTCTTTAAATTTCCTTAAGTAAGTACCACTTGAAATCAGGTGAAAAATATCCAGCCAAATCTGAGCACTTATGTATACTACCTATGATAAAAATTTAAAAACAATATTCTTAGGTCTTCGCGGATGCTTTCGAGTGCAAAAAAGTTTATCAACATTAACGGGTGGGACTGGGCTGAAAATAGCCCCTCAAAGCCCGAAAGATAGGTTTTCCGCTAATATCTGCCAAAATATGCGAATGGCAGAATTTTTGTTTGGACAAAAATAAAGATCGCCTTGTAATCTAAAAAAATGGTCCTTAATATTTTTTTTCAAAAAATCGATAGTTTTCGAGATAACGGGACCCGAAAGTCCTCTCATTTTAGCTGCCGCTCTACCTCTAGAATGCCGCTATCTTCATGGATTCACTTATAAGCAGGCGGACGAATTGTTCCATTACTCGGGCAATAATGTACATTTTTTAATCATTCATCGGAATGGGAAAACCCATACCTACCATTGCATGAGTTTGGCTCCATTCTGATTATTCTAGAATATTAAAAAAAAGTTTTTTTACAATATTTTGAGAGTATTTCATTAATTTATTGATATTTTTTGAAAAAATGGTTTGTTAGTAACTTTTTTTTATATAATGAGACCTTAAGCGAGTGTTTAATGACCCAAAAATTTCCGTACCCATAAATTTTGGCGCGTTACCGGGGTTGAAAATTTTTTAGGTCGTTAACATCCGGACTTATTTTGCGAGAAACTGTAAAACTTATTACAGCTTTGGATTAGGTCTTTAGTTACTGTTGTAAGTATATAATTGGGTATCTTGAATTAAAATTTAGTAAATCCCAAATCAAACCGTTTACCATTTGGGGTAAAACAACTGGCGGGCGATTTATTAACTATGGCTCCTTAAGCTCAGAAAAGTAGAATTGATTTAAGTTTTTATATTAATTAAAAAAGCCAGGTATAAAAACTACATCAAGTAGACAATCTTGATAAACACGTTAGACTATAGGAAAACCGTGTAAATATGAAAATAGTTCCACTTGTTTATTCTACTTTACTTGCTTAATTAGTATGCTTTAATATATGCTTCATTTAAGTTGTTACAGGGAAAGATGAAAAGATATAATACTTCATTAATATGATTATTATTTTTTGATCTGATTGGTCAAGTCGTATCTAATGTGCAAATCATGGTTGTTGGGCAGAAATAAGTAAATCAAGGACAATATTTAAATAGTAATTAATTATTCTACTTTTAGAGGTATATAAGACAATTTCTATTTTTGTTTTATCTGCCATAGTTTAAATTTTTAAACAACGCGATGTATAGGGTTTTCCGTATATTTTGGAGCACCACCAGAGCTTTAATTTTAGGAGTTAGAGGAAACTTTAAATTATAAAAGTTAAAGTATTTTTACTGAACAGTCAGAATTTGTCATCAGATAAAACAAAAGAGCATAGAAACTGTGTTTAAAAATACCAAGTTTGGTTATTTTAAATGAAACACCCTGTATATTATTATTATTTTTTGGATTCCTTACTTTACCCTCATTTCAAAAATACATATATGTTGTATGTTTTTTTCTACCGTTTAATCAGTATTTTACTTTAAAATATTGCATATTGAAAAAAATCTTGATTGCCAAGAAAACAAAATATAGCCTATTTGTTCATCGATTACTGATTTTAATATTCCTTATAATTTAATGTAATTAAAAAATGGAGATTGCGTTAAGAAATGCGGTAAATTTTGTTTTCTCGGCAATCTAGATGTTTTAAATGTCAATATTTAAAGTGAATACTGATTAAACGGTAGAAGATATATATATATATATATATATATATATATATATATATATATATATATATATATATATATATATATATATATATATATATATATATATATATATATATATATTATTATATATATATTATATTATATTATATTTTATGAGAGTAAAGTAAGGAAGCCGGAAAAATAATAACATACAGGGTGTTTCATTTAAAAAAACTAAACCAGGTATTAAAACACATTCTCGATGCTCTTTTCTTTTATCTGATGACAAATTCTGACGGTTTAGTAAAAATATGGAAAAACCCTGTACAGGTTACGAGTCTGAAAAATTCAAAACTGACTTAAAAATTTTGGCCTTGTTGTGGACGTTACAAAAAAATTACATGAACGAAATTTTCAGAAAAAATGTCAAAATCCATTGAACTCTGTGACAGTAAGTATTATAAAGAAGTGTTTCCCAGAATTTTACGAAACAAATACAATATTTGGCCATTTCCCACATTTTTTCTTAAATACGAAAACAAACATAAACCAATATTTTTTAAAATTCTTAAAATCGAGTAAATTATTAAAGAAAAAACCAAATGGAAAAACTCAAGAGATCTACCGCAAGTTTTAATTTTTTCAATTTGGATGCAATATGAAAAATATGATTTTTTATTGTTAAATTTCAAAAATGAAAGAAAACTGCTTGTCAGTGGTTTTAATTTAGAAATAAAAATTTCCTTTAAAATAAAGTAAATATTAGCTTCATAAAAATATTCAAAGTATCTGTATAAAAAACTAAAAATCTAAATGTTGGATAAAGTAAAGACACCATTTAAATGATTGTTATTTTCTTGTATCTTTTGGTAAAATAACTAAAACACTTGAAATAACACAGTCCTTAAATTAGTTTTCAGTTAAAATTTTTATACTTAACATGGCAGTCTGTATATAGTTTCTTTTAGAGAGGAAATTATTTTCTTCTAAATTATGTTCCATTCATTTATTTTGTTAGGTGATATGCAAGTTAAGAAAGATCAATTGGCTCTGTGCGTGCACAAGTCTATACCCTAAGACCTGGATCGAAGCGGTCCCTTTTGGCAATTCTAGCAACTTACCCAAAAAATGTTAAATGATATATTATTAAATGTCAAATATCAAAAGAACATATTTTCCACAACATTCTACAATTTTATTTAGGAGTACTACTTTACAGTCAAAACATTATTATTTAGATTATTAATCATTTTACAATATTTTAAAAATTAAAATTCACAACATTCGTACACTATTCATATCTTTTTGGCTTTAAACTATTTTTAAAATATATAGAAAATAATTCTCAACCTAGGTTTCTTTTAAAGTGATATTTTACAAAACTTACTTTGGAAAATTAAAATAAATTGACGTTATCATGGAAGAGGTTTTATTCAAAATTTTAATTTGTTCCTCTCAACTTTAACACGGCGCGTATGATTTTTATGTGGTTTTTATGTAAGCGAAACTCAGCTGGAAACTATTCTGTAAACGAATTTTACAGACATATTGTTGTAAAAGTTATTAAAAGTCATTTACCTCACGATAATTAATTTTGTTTTTAAATTTTCGTAAGTCAACTTATTCACAACTTTTAAAATAATAAATCATATTTTAAAATTAAACATCTTCATAATTTTACATGAAACGACTCTTTTTCTTAGCAAATTAAACAGAGCTTAAGAATACGTTTTTTTAAACTTACCAATTTTTTTGCAAAAAAAATATAAAGTTAAAAGAAAAAATAATACAAAAATATTGTTAAGATGAAGTCTCACAAAATTATTCCATAATACAAGTACTGTCATTGTTTCTTTCTAAAATAATTTAAATAATCAAAAGAAAAATGTACAAAGAGTTGCAAAACTTGTTTCTAATTTTATGTTTGCATTTTCTTTTCTTTGAAAACATAACATTACAAAAGATATGTAAAAAGTATTAATTGTACTAATATTGCAAAGTTACTTTAGGAACTAAAATCATTGTGGTAAAAAAACTGTGTGTTAGGAATTATAAAAACATTAGAGTTTGACATAATATATGTAAACTATTTCTTTATTTTTTGATGTTATATCAAGTCAACATTATTTTAAAGAGACAGTAAAACAATGTTAATAATGACTGAAAAACTTGTTTTTAAATTTAATATAAACATATAAAAAAGCTAAGAAAATTAACATAAGTTAATTCGGAAAAAGTACTCACATTTCTTAAAAATAAGACTTCAATAACTTTTGTACCAGGTACCCGTCGTATTGCACATAAATCAACAAATCCAATTTCAAAACACAGTTTTGTTTAAACATTCACAGTCTTCTCAACAATTTCCCTAAGAAAACTCCTTGTCGAAGAAAAATCAAAGTCCGCACACGCACAAGTTTCTAACAATATTTTTAATTCTAAAAAAAACACAGTTTTTCGACAAAAATAGAGAAATAAAACCACGTATGTAAGTACAAAATTTTTTTTTATTGGTTTTATGAGATGTGTTATAAGAAGTAAACTTGGGACTTGGAGAATTTTTTCCGCGAATCAAGATTTCCCGGCGTCGCCGTCTCACGAAACGCGTCTTTCTTGGAAGGAGCGTCGCTGATAACTAAGAAACCAACGTCGCGACGCTTAAAGATGCGAAGAACGACCATCTCCTAATTTTGCCTGCTAAACACTAAGAATACACTCTAAAATATACCCCCGACAGAGACATGTTTACCCAAGACCAACGTTCGAAAGAGAGACAACCGCGCCGTCTAAACAGAGAAACGCTTATACGAACTTCTAATATTTCCAAGAGAGACCGTCTAAGGGTTGAAACGAGGACGATCTAATGCAAGACGCGTAAGCGAGAGCGAGATCGACAAACCTTAGAACAGAATCTTGAACACACGGCGCATGGCAGGGAACTAAGGAATACTGGGCGCGCGTTTCCCCACCCCCGCTGAAAAAGTGAAAAAGGGGTTGAAAAAAACCGTCTTAGTTTTTTCGCATCCCCGCCGCTTTGAGGGGGCGTCAGGGGTAAGAAAGTAGGGGAAATGTAGGGGGTGGAAAGTGAGCGGGCGAAAAGTTGGACGTTCGAGTGGACAGCGTGTATAAGGGTCGATTTTTGGACCGGTTTTCGTATGTGAATGTGTGTGTTGTTGAGTTTTGATCGAATAAGTGCGTTTCAAGCGTTGGGTTTTTAGTTGTGTCTTGCATTTTTGAGTGTTTGAATGTTTATTTGTTTTGTGTTGGTATAGTCAGGTGTTTTTTCTGCATTGTGCTTTATAATTTATTCATATTTTTTGGTGGTGTCGGTGTAGTAACCAATCCGATTTTTAAAAATTTAAGACGGATTGTATATTTTAAATTTTATATATTTTATATATATATATATATATATATATATATATATATATATATATATATATATATATATATATATATATATATATATATATATATATATAGTATATATAATATATATATATATATATATATATATATATATATATATATATATATATATATATATATATATATATATATATATATATATATATATAATATATATTATATATACACATTAGAAAATATTTGTTACTGAAAGACTGGTCATCTAAAATTTACATAAATATTTTTGATTGATGTCATTTTAATATATGATCCGTTAATTTAAAAATAAGCATAAGTAGTTTTGTCATACCGCTACTTTTATTTGCAATATTTATAACTAAAAAACAAAATAAAAAGAAAACACATATTTTCTTATTTATAGGTGGAATATTTGAAAAAGGCTATTTTAGTTTAGTTGTCATAGATGTGTTTTTGTAACTTTTTCACCTTTTGGCTATCCTAAAACTAGACAAAAAATGGTTTATGTAGTAGATTTTTTCTAGACTTTTTTTTTAATAAGTACAATTATTGCAATGTTAATTTTTAGTATTGTATGTTTATTTGTTGCCATTATTTTATTTTGAAAGCAGGTATGTGCTTTTTTTATTTATTCTTTTAAAATTAAATTTGTGTAAAAGATTTTATTCATATTTATCGCTGTTTTATATAATATATATATATATATATATATATATATATATATATATATATATATATATATATATTATATATATGTAATATATTGTAGTTACATATTTGTTTTTATGTTTTCGCCACTTTTTGACTACTAAAACTTAATAAAACAAAAATTAAAAGGACTTTTTCATTATAGTTTTTATAATTAATATTAGTACAATGATAATATTTTTTATTCTTAATATTGTAAGTATAGAAGCCATCCTTTTATTCCGAAAGCATGTATGTGATTATTTTTAAGTTTGTTTTTTAATAAATTAATTTCAAATATAAAAATTTTATTTTTTGACCTCATCATTTTCAAGTTTTTAAGTATATATTATGAAAATGCATAATTGACTTTCAAGCAAAGATTTTTATAATTTTTCGTTTTTTTGTATCACAAATATTGATTTGAACGAAAACTTAAGCATAAAATAAATTTGAAAAGGCTTAATTACGAAAATTTAAAAACAAATATTTTTAAAGAGAATTTAAAAGCATAAAAATAACATGCAGGGTGCTTAAAAAATACGACAAGATTTATTGACTTTAATTTTTAATGAGTGTCAATAATTATATTTCTTTATTTAAAGTTTTTCTTTAAATTAAATTTACTTTTAATAGTTATTAACTGTTTTATTATTACAGGAAATTAACATTTTTTTGGCAAAACGGCTCATTTAACGAAAAATGTTTAGGAGTTTAAAAACATTCTAAATACATTTATTTATAAAGAGGGGGAACAAAAAAACACAATACATTTACCCTAAAAATTAGGAGAAACCTATATTACCAAAAATTTTGGGGCTCTGAAGGGAAAACGAAGCAATTTAGACATAATTAATATGACTAAAATAGACCTATTTTGAAGTCCCGGACGGTAGTCAAAGTTCTCTTTTTACTACCGTCCGAGAAAGTTCGAGAAGAAGATGAATGTGATCTCATCGAAACGTCAACAGACAACCTGTCCTTTTCAGGACAACAATACACGAGTTACCGAAAGAAAAACGTCAACATGTTTTACTCGTGAGAACCTACGACAAAACATATATATATATATATATATATATATATATATATATATATATATATATATATATATATATATATATATATATATATATATATATATATATATATATATATACAAAATAATTAATTGTCTGCTTTGGAAACGGATTTTAAGATTTCTGTGTACTGGTGGAAACATTGTCAGTACTGACATAAAATTTAAATTTAACGAAAAATTGCGTTAATATATCCAGGAAACGCAATTGTCCTGTTTTTATTTATGTCAAGGTGAAAAGTACAGTCGGGTAATAATTAGTGTTATTTTACAATAATTTTTAGATAAAATTGACAAAATGGAGGAAAATGGTCAAAATCTGATTTCACAGTATTGAATCCGGTAAAATATTTACCGGACTAGTACGGTACGGTACGGTACAACTTTTTTACTGGACTCAATACTGTAAACGTTCATTTTCCGGACTAAAACCAAGTATCTAAAAGTGTGTTTTCCAGTACACTATAAAATAAAAATAATTTTATACTTTTGACAACGCTCTGTAAAAAATTCATACGCCTTCAAAAATCAACTCGTCATCGCGAACCTTGAAACTTCACTTAAATTAAATTATTTATTTTATTTTTCTGCTTTAATAAAACTAAAAATATTTTTAGAAAGCAGATGCATTGCAGTCATGATAATACTTAGTGCAGTTTTATGTATTTCTCCGACAGCCTTTTTAAATTTTTTAATTTTTATTTGGCAAATGCCGCACTTCTATATTTTTAGTGGCGACATCTTTTGAACCGGTGCCAAGAAAAATATTTAAAATAGGATTTTGTGTTTTAAGTTTATTTTATTGTTTAAAACTTTGTAGAGATATAAAATTTCATCTATTAAAAACAATCAATAAACTTTAAAGAATTTTTCAAATTTCCCACTTAAATTCATTTTATGTAAAATAATAATAACAATGATATATTTTATATTATTCCCACTTGGGTTCTTTAAATTTCGTTTTTTTACCCTTTATATAGTTTCAAGCCTTCCTGTATATTTTATATTATATTTAATTGTATATAATATGGTACAGAAATAGACGAAAAAATATATTTTTAAAATAATTGAAATAATGAACTAACCAGAACACACCAGATATAATTACCACAAAAAAAGTGGTGTGTTCTGGGTGACAAACAGGGGTGTCAAACAGCAAAAAATTTAAAAAACGCGGTATTTCAGATATTAACGATTTTTTTCAAGTTTTAAATGTTAATATCTCAAAAACTATAAAATATACACAAAACTTTATAAAAACAAACTATGTATTTTTACAAAACCTTTAATTTAAGTTATATAACCTTTTTAGCTAAATGCAATATTTTTTGAGTTATAATCAAAAACCCGAATTTTCAGGAGCATACCCCTGAAAAAAATTTGAAAACTATTTTTTTTTATTTTTGGATTTTTGTCTGCAAACTGTGCAAAGTGATTTAAAATTTGGATAACTTAAATAAAAGATTTATAACAAAAAAAACCCAAAAATAACATTAATAAAAAAATATATTTTTCCCCATTTTGGATAATATTTTTGTCAAAATTACAGTTTTGTTTATATATCCTTTATTATTTATCTTATAAAAAATGTTTATATAACGTGTTTATAGACAATTTAAAAAGCTCTATCTTCTGTATTATGAATTTTTCTGTATTTCTTAAGCCCCGTACAGACCTGAATACAATCGGTGGAAACATTGTCGGCCGACTTTTTTTTTTCTTCGGCCGATCATATCGGCCGATTAAGTAAACACAAATGTGTCTTGTCCACATCTAGTTGCAATTTTGTTGTTGAAACAATGGCATTAAATGAAGATTTAATAGCAGCGGGTGTTTATGCAGCATATTCAATAATTATAAAAAATTAAAAAAAACAAAAAAAGACGTTAGTGGCAAAAACGCCTTTTACTAGATGGAGTGAACTATAGGAACGGTTTAATAAATGACTTAAAATTAGAAGATGGAAGTGGTTTCCGAAATTTTCCGAGGATGTCAAGGGCAGATTTTGAAAATCTATTTTTATCTATATATTAAAAACTTATACAAAATTTCGTGTTGCTATTTAACCGTCAATAAGATTAGCCATAACATTACGATTTCTTGCCACAGGGGATTGCTATTACACAGAAAACAATGTATCTTGATTCTAAACCCGTACAAACCTGCCGATGTTTTCCATTTAAAACGGTAAACCAGGCGATTCCTTTGAAAAAATGCCGCCCAATGTTGTTGGGGAGTCTCCGCAAAATCGACCGACTCAAGAGACACAAGAAAAATACAGTCGGCCGACAATGTTTCCACCGATTGTATCCAGGTCTGTACGGGGCTTTATAGTTTGTATAGTTGTAGTCCAAACATTCCGTGATAGCAGGCTTCTGCCGGTAAATGTACCCTATCGTTTTTTTGGGCTTTTTTGAATTTCTTGCTGTTTGATCCCCAATTTTGACTTCAGATTTGTGTTCAGCAGAAAAAATTACGCCAGAAAATTTTAGTCGGATACCCAACACACACCACTTTTTTTGTGGACCTGTTTTATCCAATAGTTCAGTTTTGACCTTGTAAAACAAAGAAAAAAATGTCTTTTTGTTATTCAGAAACAGTGTACACTTTTTTTACGAAAGCGCTCTTATCGAAGGTGTATTTTAGGACTAGGTGAGTACAAAACGCGTAAACCATTTCTAAATAACAAACATAACAAATAATATTAAAATTAAAATCCACATGTTGCCTTAAAACTTTAATTTTAACCCCTAACCCCTACTCCAACTCTCTTAAGGGCCGTCTTAAATCTCACCTACCCCTACTCTCATAAAAATCCAGCCCAAATAAAAAAAATCCCCACCCACAACGGATTTTTCTTAAACCCTCCTTAACAAAATTGTTCCGGCCTATTTTTTCCGGAGATCCACGCTATACAATAGGGTTTGACAGAGGGTGGGTATTTTTATTTTAGAACCACCCCTGTTTATGTTAATGCCACCCTCCCGCGGTTTTTTTACCTGCCGGTATAGTCGGTGATAAAAGTAGTAATAGAAAAGGGGTTAGCATGCAGTGGCTCAAAAAATGTTGTAAATGTATTTAGTAATGACGAAATCTTTCTCTACAGTGTGACTGGATAAAGTGTTATAATTTGGTATGTCGCAAACGGTTTAAAATATTTTGGTAACGTTTTGATGTCCGAGTAAATACAGGAGGGACATGTTTTACGTTATTTTTAATATTAAAATGTTGTGGTTTTTATTTTAAAATTTATTTGCTCTACCAGTTATCACTTGAAAACGGTTATCACTTGAAAACGGTTGGAGATACATCACTAAACGAAACGTTGTGTATCAATTAACAAATAAAGACAATGGAAGTCCGAGATATTAGTGTTATTGAAATCATAACATTTTCTAATACTTTTAAAGAAACGTATTATCCCTACCTTAAAAAAATTCTGAAAATTCGGTCTTAAAGTTACAATGTTTATGTCATATAAAGTTTCGTATATCTTTAATAGTGTTTAAGATATTGACGTTAAAAAAACGTTAATATATGAAATTACATGATTTCCTGATTATTTGCTGTTTAACCCCCAATTTTAAACTCAGATTCATGTTTAGCGCAAAAAATACTTTAGAAAATCCGAGTCCAACACTCAGCAAACACCACTTATTTTTTGTGGGCCAGTGTTATTTATCGTGTAGTATGCCTAGGAAGTTCTTCGCAATAATCCCCTTCGATCTCCAGACACTTTCTTACACTTTCGTGAAATAAATTTTGTATCCGTTCTAATATTGTCACTAATAAGCAAGTAAAATAGATTCTTTGTCTTATATAAAGCCCCAGAAAAAAAGTCAATTGGAGTTAATTCTGGCGAACGGGCAGGCCAGTTGGGGCCTGACCGCCACGACACTTATTTTAAATATTTGACATAAATAATGGCTAATGACATAAATTAACTAAGGTAATTGATTTATTAAAAAATCTGTATCCATTTAAATATCCTTTAAGAAAATCTGGACCAATAATTCTATCTTCTAAAATGCCACACCATACGTTAATTAGACAGGGACCAAACCAATTCTCATCCAATAGGGTTATTCTGCACCTCTTTATGCATATTATGTATGTTTACCTTTAGAATACAACAAAAAAATTGAATATTTGCTAAAAAAGGTAACTTGCCTACACTTATGGAAAGAGTTAAAAACTCAAATTTATTTTTAAATTCACTTAAACTTTGATCATAATTCTATAAGCAGTAGAGCAATTAAAATGTTATTTTCTGCACACAGACCTAGTTTTTTACGTAAATTAATATTTTAAAATAAAAAAACATTATTTTTTTTAAAAAATTTTAAAAAAACCCCCTTACTCCCCAAAAAAAAAAAAAAATGAAAAAGGCTCAAATATGGGCTTTTTTTACCTTATTTCTGTATCTATTACATCACCACAATTTCATAAAAATATTTGAAACAGTTTTCGACCACCCATAGCATTGTAACTCACCCTGTATATAGCAAGTGTTTTTTTTTAATGTGACGATTTTCGCGTGGTCAAACGGTCACTTAATACGGAGTTGTAGGCTAAAATAAAAAAAAAATTCATCTTTCAGACATTGAAATGAGTTGTTTTTTTTTACATAACATCTTTAATGGAGCTTAAATAAATATTCAAGATGATGCTTCTTTGGGTTTTTCAAAATTATTTTATTAAAAAAAAAACAGGTCTTACAAACATATTAATAAATAACTTTTTAAAAAATATTTATTTCTCTTGATATTCCAGTAAATGAAGGGGCAAAGCTGTAAATATATCTGTACAGTTTCCTTGTGGCACAATTCTTAGGTCTTCGGGTATGCTTTCAAAAAAAAAAACATCAACATTAAGGGGTTGGGAAAGGGCAAAAAATGACCCCTCAATCCCCAAAAAAAATGGGTTTACCCGCACTATCTGCCAAAATATGGTTGGAAATTTTTTTGCTAACCCCAAAAAATGAAGATCGCCTTGTACCCCAAAAAAAAGGGGGTTCTTAAATTTTTTTTCGAGAAATCTTTTTTTTTTCGAGATAACGACCCCAAAAGTCCCCTCATTTCGGTTCCGCTCTACCGCTAGAATGTCGCTATCTACATGGATTTTTTTTATAAGCGGGGGACAAATTTTTCATTACCCGGGCAATAATGTACATTTTTAATCAATCAAAGTTTATCGGAAGGGGGAAAACCCGTACCTATCTTGCATATAGATTGGGTACTTTCTGATTTTTCTAGAACGGGGGTTTCCTTTCCCAAAACCTTAGGGGCCATATTGATTCTCAAGTAAGTTCCGAGGGAAAAACCATATTATTATTGTTGCCGGTGGTAAGAAGTGAAATAGTCCACTGATGAAAAAAAAAAGTCCGAAAAAAGTACACAACGTTTAAAAAGGCTGCAAATCGGACTAAAGTCCGCAAAACAGCAACACTGCATATTTTAATTTTCCTGTCATTATCTGGAATTTCAGATTAGTCTGAAAAACGAGCCATGAGGAAACGTGGCCCGACATCCCGGTGGACACAAGCGGAAATAGGTAGTACCTTCTATCGCTAACAGATGGCGCTAATAGCACGTACAGAATAATCTCGTTAGTTCGAAAGTTCTGGTGTCTTCCACTCACTTCTAGATGGGAATTGGAATATATAAGAAGGCTAGTGGCCCACCAAAGTCAGTTCCTATGACACTGTTGTTAAATAAAATATTAATACCTCCTTAAAACGTGTTTGTGCGTGTTTCAGTTTAAGACATCTTTATAACAGTTTTTCATTTGAATTGTTCTTTTGTGTGTGAATTAGTAGTATGGAAAAGAAGCGAAAAATTGATAGTGAATCAGAAAATTCAAAGATCAGTGGAACATTCAGTATTTCGTAATTAGTCAGTAACAAGGCGCTATGTTTGATTTGCAATGAAAGCATAGCCGTTCTCAAGAATATAACTTAAACGTCTTATGAAACTAAACATTTTCAAAATATACAGGAAGTTTGCGGACAGAAAAATTCGAAGCTATGCAGCGCGGTTGAAATCCAGCAATCTTCATTTACAAACTCAAAACTGAACAAGAGGCTGCAACTCGTGCCAGCTTTTTGTGGCTCTTGAAATTGCAAACGTGGAAAACCATTCCTGATGGAGAAATGATCAAGAATGCATAATTGCAGTAGCCGAAGAAATGTGCCCTGGGTAAATTTTTAAAAACTGTCAGTATGTCAGCAAACACTGTGGCTCGAAGGGTAGAAAACATCCTGAAAATATATCCTCTCAACTGTTGACAAAATTGACATTTTGAGTGGTTTTCTTTTTGGATGAGTCAACGGATTGTCAGTCTCTTAGGTGTTGATTTATATTCGAGGAGTAGATAAAAGCTTAAGTGCACGAAGAACTTTTGATATGTATAGTATTCATGGCACAACTACTGGTACAGATATTTTTAAAGGGTTAAAGGCCTTAATCAAAAGAACCTTATGGAAAAACTTGAATTAATTATTACAACTGATGGGGAAAAACATGAGTGGGAAAGATAAAAGTGGTCGCTCTTGTGTCAAAGGCTGTAGAAAATGACGGTGGTTCAAAACCATTGTTTACATTGTATCATTCATCAACAGTCTTTTGTGCGGAAAATGTTTGGATATGTTTGACGTTCTGAAACCAGTCTATCAACTGTAAATTTTATCAGATCTTTTGGGCTGAATCACCCGACAATTCCGACAATTTATTGAAGAGATTGGAGAAACTGAACCTTATCATACTGCCGTACCTGGCTTAGTTGTGGGAAAGTCCTTCAGCGCTTTTTTGAACTTCGAGCAGTAATCGAAATTTTTTGAATGAAAAGCATCGCCCTCTTACTGAATTACAAAACAACGCATGACTGTGGAAGTTAGCATTCTATGTTGATTTGACAAAACATGTGACCGAACTGAATTTGGGATTGCAAGGAGAAAACCAGCATCTTCCTGATTTATAGACTAATTCAAATCATTCCGGAAGAAATTGAGACTGTTTCAATCACAACTACGAAGTAAATGTTTTCCATTTTTAAAACATGTGAAATATTCAGCCACACTATTGAGACTGAGTTTCCTATCGATTTTGCAATCGAAACTTTGAGTGCTTTGAAGATAAATTTTGATACTCGTTTCTCGGACTTTGATGCCATTGCGAATCAAATTAAGATTTTCAGAATCCTTTTGATACTGACTTGAAACCCTAGCCCCCTTCAAATGGAAATAATTGATCTAATCGTGATATAATTAAGAACAAATATCAAAACTCATCTTTGTTGGAATTTTATAAGAGTCTTCCACTGACACAATTTGATAATTTGCATAAATTTGCTCGTGGTCTGTTTTCTTTTTTTGGTACTTCTTATTTGTGTGAGAAAACCTTCTCCAAAATGAAGTAACAAAAAATGTTTACAGATCAAATTAACTGATGAGCATCTTAAATTCTTTTAATAATTGGTACAAAAAATTAGTCCACAACTACAAACTATTGTCAGTGGAAAATCTCAATTACATAAATCTCATTAGTATTTCATATGTCATTATGTTTGTTTAAGTTATTGATTATTTAAAATGTATAAAATGTTAGTTGGTTCATTTCAATAATTTTTAGTTATTATATACAAAGTTAAATTTTCTGCATATTATACATGTCTTTATATTACAATTCTGTGTTTCTTTATCCAACTTATCACAAAAAAATAAAATAAACCTACAAGAATGTTATGAGTTAGCGGGTTAGCCCATGACCATATCAATGTAGATGTCATATTAATAATTATTCAACATAAAATTAGAATCTTAGTAAACTAAATTTAATTTGCTATAAAAATTATTTGTTCTCTAAAAGGAGTTTTCAAGTATGCTAGCTCTCCGCGGGCCGGACAAAATCTGTCCGCGGGCCGGATGACCCTCGGGCCGTAGTTTGGAGACCCCTGTTCTAGAATATTAAAAAAGGGGTCATGTTTTTTTTTCACAATATTTTGGGAGTATCTCATTAATTTATTAATATTTTTTAAAAAATAGTTTGTTATTAACATTTCTTTTTTATAATGAGACCTTAGCAAGGGTTCAATGATCCCAGAAAATTTCCTTCACCATCTGTCTTGCGTTTTGATAAAAAATTGTTTTGCCCATCTGCATTTTTTAGCCTACTACCACATCTATCCAGTGTGGAATGTTCTTCATTTTTTGTCTAAACGAAAATTCTCAAATTCTCATATTTTGGCAGATATTCGCGGGCAACTCATTTTTAGGACTTTGGGGTCCATTTTCAGCGGGTTCCCAAGTCGGAATCGTGATAAACTTTTTCCCGCTCAAAAGCATTCGCGAAGACCAAAGAATTTCGTCACAAATGAAAACTGTACATATTTATTTCCAGCTTTGGGTACTTCAGTTACTGGACTATGATCATTTTGTAAAATTAATGAACAGAAAAAAAATGACCTAAAAAACTAACTCAAAGTTTTTTTTATAAATATACCAAATTAACCATTATAAACAAAATTTAAAATAGGTATGAAAAAAGTCAGGGGCCTAAAATTTTTTAAAAGTCAATGTCAGCAAAGCCACCGTTTTTATTTGATGGCTTCGCTGACACCGAGCTTAAAAAAATTGTTGGGCCTTTATTTGTTTCGCACTTACTTTTGATTTTGTTTTTTTGAGTTATTTTTTTAGGTCGATTTAATTTTTAAATTACCTTTTTATTTCGTAATTTGATTAACAGTGGTAAGAAACATAATAATCGACGTTTTCCATATTTCTACTTATTTTTTAACATTTTTTTAGTCTATATTATTGTTTTTAATTATAATAAAGTCTAGACATTATCTCTTTGATCTTTCGAATTACCGCCATATTTAAAATAGATAATTCTCTAAGTAGGTGTACGATATGGCTACGACCATTTTATTTATTAATCGATGGTATTTAAATCGGGCAGATACGGAGGCCCGATACGACTTTAAAACATGCTCCAAGTATCTTGCTTAAACTGTATTAATTTTTCGCTAATGGTATACTTCCTGTGAGGGAGGTCTTCGTAAGTATAATAACCAAGGAGATCTTACAGGCTGATAATGCACATTTGCATTGGGTTATTATAGATAAATGGAGTTAAAAATTGGTCATTGGCGGGGCATAGAATATATTTAAATGTACAGGGTTTTTCGTATATTTTGGAGCACCACCAGAGCTTTTATTTTAGGAGTTAAAAGAAACTTTAAATTATAAAAGTTAAAGTATTTTTACTGAACCGTCAGAATTTGTCATCAGATAAAACGAAAGAGCATCGAAAATGTGTTTAAAAATACCAATATTATATATATATATATATATATATATATATATATATATATATATATATATATATATATATATATATATATATATATACAGGGTGTTACAAATTCGATGCATTAGCATTTATCTCGGTAAATATAAGAGATAAAAGTTGTTTAAATTAAGGCAAAGGTCAAATTTTTATGCTCAAACTTTTTGAAAAGAAATTTAAGAAATTCCGATTACTTCCGGAGATATCGGGAAAAAAAAATTCAATTTTTTTTTTTTATTTTTTACGACTTTATTACTGAATATTTTGAAAAACCAAGAGCACTTTCTTACGGCAATGTTTTTGTTGAAAATAATCTTATTTTTCCGATACAACGTTTCGTTTTTAGATACCAACATCAAAAATTTTTTTTAAATAGGGACCTGGTTTTTTATTTCATTTTGAATCGTTTTTTTGTCTCCACAAATTAATGATGTTCACAGTTGTAACTAAAATGTTTGTTATAGGAGTTATTTGAAGTTTTTTAAAAATTGAAGAGTAGGCTTTGATTTTGAAATAAGGAACAAAGTGTACCTTAACCAAATAACCCCTTTTAAACATTTTAATTAAAACTGTGATCATCATTCATTTTTGGAGATCAAAGTTTCAAAAATAAAAAAAAAAACCAATCCGTATTAAAACAAGTTGATTTGGTATCTAAAAACACTTATCGGAAAAATAAGATTATTTTTAAAACTCCAAGCATGTGTGTGTGTGTGTGTGTGTGTGTGTGTGTGTGTGTGTGTTGTATTTTCTTTTTTACCGTTTAATCAGGATTTCACTTTAAAATATTGCATATTTAAAAAAATCTAGTTTGCCGAGAAAAAAAAATTACCCTATTTGTTGATCGATTACTAATTAAATATTCGTTATTAACAAATGGCCAAAACCCATTTTCCATAAGAGGAGTTGTACTCATTTAATTATTTTTAAATTAATTTATTTAAAAATATAGGTTAAAATATTATGACCCTAACACTGCCGTTAATAATTAATATTTATAAATACATAAATTATCCGATTTCTATAAGATTTTAAATTTAAAAATAAGTAAAAATTCTGGCATTATACGCGTAGGCTCTTGTGGATATTACTAAACTACGTGATTTTTATGGGGAAAAATTAATACAGTTCTTGACATTTTATCAAAACATAAAAAAATTATTACGCCCATGGTATGCAATTAATATAAATATACGTCAATATGTAAATTACTGCTGTCAATAAGGTAATTTCTGAAATTAAAATCATTTCACTTTGGTACCACATTCGAGATCAGTAAGTTGTCAATGTTAAAAAAGCCATTATTCTTAGCAGAAAAATTTAAAAAAAAAGTTTTTGTAAACTAGGTATAAAAATTAAGTGCATTTTAAAGGTAAGTACAAAAAAGTGAATTTAATCACTGAGTATTTTTCTGAAAACTTTTTTTTTCTAGTAGTTTACCAGGATTTTCTTTACCTGTATGAATTTATTTTGGAAAAATTAAATTTAAAAAAAAGGCATTTTTAAATGTTTTATAATATTTTTACCAATTTCCTGTAATAATATACCAATAACTAAATATAAAAAGTAAATTAAATTATAAAAAGCAAATATTTTTAAGGGGGGGTTTGTTTCTTTTTTATTGCCATTTATTTTTATTTTAGTCTTATAGAAAAATATTAAAACTAAATTTAAGAAGGAAATTAACTTAAAAGAAGCAGACATTTTTAAGAGGGGGTTTGTTTCTTTTTTATTTTCATTATTTTTTTTACTTCAATTGTTTTTAAAAAATATTATAAATGCAATATTTTTATTGTTCTTCAAAGATTAGTTAGCTGTAGTAATATACTAAAAATTAAATATAAGAAGTAAATTAAATTAAAGAAAGCATATATTTTTAAGAAGAAGTTTGTTTCTTTTTTATTGTCATTTTTTTTTTAAATTTTAGACAAATATAAAAAATGCAATATTTTCATTGTTTCTGCAAAAATGAATTAATTGTAATAATATACTAAAAACTAATTATAAGAAGTAAATTAAATGAAAAGCAGATATTTTTTAGAAGAGGTTTGTTTCTTTTTCATTGCCATTAATTTTTTTATTTTAGTTTTTAGAAAAATATTACAAATGCAATATTTTTATTGCTCCTGCTAAAATTAATTAACTGTAATAATATACTACAAACTAAATATAAGAAGTAAATTAATTTAAAAAAAGCAGATATATTTAAAAACTTTTTTCTTTTTTATTGCCATTGATGTTTTTAATTTTAGTTGTTTTAGAAAAATAATAAAAATGCAGCATTTTTATTTGTTTTCTTAGTTTAAAATAATTTTATTTAGAAAGCTAACACAAAATAATATTTAAAGCCAGAGATAATTACAAAATAAAAATTAAGTTAATATCTGTAAACCAAAATTAATATTTCAGTTCATTTCTATCTGTAAAGTGCAATCTTACTTGTAAAACCTTGTATTTAGGGTAATTTTTTTTGACTCTTTTTCCTTTGGTTCCATCGTAAAATTTTGTTTGGAAATAGTGTGGAATAGAAGAACTGTTGGTCTTAGCGATTCAATTATTATAGCCTTTTTTGTAGCAAATTAAGTTTCCAACAACTTTGTTATCCATCTGTTTTGTGTAGCTCTTGTCATATATGAGAAAATGAAACAAATTAGGTTTAGTGATCTGTACTATGTCGCCGGTGTGAGTTGCGACTTTGCCGCATTGGACACTTTTGTAGAGCATTCAATTCTTAAAAAATTTCCTCTTTGGGCGAGACGATAACATAAAATGTTGCTGAATTATCGAAATTTAAAAAAAGGATCAAAGTTTACGTGTTTTTTAAATGGAAAATCTTCACACGCTTTGGGCGAGTACTTAATATTAATATTAATGGCTGAAACTTTCAGGGAAGTTTTTTGGGGGTATTTCCAACAAAATTTTACGATGGGACCAAAAAAAAAAAAAATTAAAAATCACCCCAACCTTGTTTATTATATTTATTATACTAGAAACAAATTAATTTAGGCCAACAACAAAGTACGTTCAATACCAAAATTGTTCTTACTGTTTCATCATAATTAAATTAAAATTGCCTATTGTGAATATTAAATTAATACCCATCGAAACCTCCTAACTACTATAATAAAAAAAAAAACTCGCGTGCAAAATAAAACATTCCCTATAATTAATAAGGATCTTCGCCAAGGTGTTCTCGACCCGGCTTAGGCAAAATCATGTAAAAATGCTAATTCTTTGGCAATTTTACGTAAGAGCACAATTACGCAGGTGATAATTCCCTATCTTTATACGCATTCTGGCTTTTAAACGCACTTTTGCAGTTTTTATTTATACCGTGTTTACATGAATGGCATAATATATTGTTAATAAGCATTACTACGAGGTTCTTTTAAACTACTTTGAAATTAAGTGTCCCCCATTGATAACTTTTATAGTTTATTTTGTTTTTTTTAATATCAATTTAAATAAAAAAAATATTTGGCTTTTCTTTTACACAAAAAAAATAAAAATATATATTTTTTTTAATATCTATCTAATAATTAATTACAATTATACAACTAAGCTTTGATGTTCAAAGTATGTGTCAAAATCTTGTGAATTTTTTATAAAATTTTAATTTTATCGAATTACCCAAAAAGTTTATTTCAGATATAAAAGTAACATTTATTTTATTTATTTACATTTAACTTATTTTTATTACTACGAAGTAGGTCTTAAAATGAATCTAGCAAAAACTAAAATAATGTACAAGGTCTTTGATTATATTTACGTGGCTTCTGGAGCCTCTATTTTTGTAGAAAAAAATGTTTTTTATAAAAATTGTAGGATTTTTTCCATATTATCTTTTGAAATTATCAGTAAAAAAATATTGCAATAAAAAAATGGGAAAATATTGGCAACTTCAACTTTTTTAAATGAAACACCCTGTATATTATGCGCTACAACAAAAGATCTTTTTTTTCTAATTTCATATATATACATTGATGATATTTGGATAAACCATTTTTGAGATATTTTAGGTTAAATTATTAATAAATTACAAAAAAGTTTCATATTAGAATAAAAAAAGCCATGAAAACAATAGAATTGTTATGTTGCTGAATTTGGTGACGGTTTTCTCTGGACCCATAATGTTTATTTTTGTGGTTAAACATTCCTGCTAAAGTGAAGGAAGACTTTTTGGTAAATAGAATTTTATTTGCTGCATAAACCTAGCTATTTCCAATGCATACTTAGGTCAGTCCTGCAAGTTTTGTTCAGGAAAATTCTGAACGGACATAAATTTATAAGGATAAAATTTGTAAAATTTTAAGGTTAAATAAATTTTATAATCTGTTTTATTAAGTTCAGATGTCGCATCCGAGATTGATATTTCAGGATTTTCTAAAATTATTAAAAGTAGTTAGTGCAAGTCCAATAGAAAAAGTATAATAATTATTTTAAAAAACAAGGATATCCAAAACCTTGTTTTCATGTCGTGCTGCAGTCCTTTTCTTCATTTTAAAGCTTTTTCGTTCCATAAACTTTCTTACTATGGATTTAATAGTATCTATAAATGGTACCCGTTATTAAGGATATAATAAGTAATATTCCCTTTGCACTCTCGTCACATTATTATTGTTACCATAAAAAGACGCATAATAGAGATTTTTTGTTCTTCTGAATAGCCCATCGACAAAAAAGCAATACAAACTACTTTTAATAGTTAAAATGATAAATTTCAACTTTTTACAATATCAATACGTCAAATTTATTTAAACAATTTTATTGTTTTTATAGCTTTCTTGATACTAATATGATTTTTTTTTCAATTTATTTATATTTTAGGCTTAAATATCTCAAAAATGGTTCATCCAAATATCATCAATGTATATATATTTGAAATCAGAAAAAAGATCTTTTATTGTAGCGCATAATATACAGGGTGTTCCATTTAAAAAGTTGAAGTTGCCTACATTTTTCCATTTTTTATTGCGATATTTTTTTACTGATAATTTCAAAAATAATATGAGAAAAAAACCTACAACTTTTATATAAACATTTTTTTCTGTCTTTAAAAATAAAGGCTCCAGAAGCCACGTAAATATAATCAAAGACCCTGTACAACAAACTGGCAGAAAGCAAGACATTCTAATAAATGATACAAATCTGGAAATGGTAGAAGAATACATATACCTTGGCCACCTAATACATAGATCAGGATCTCTTCTACCAGAAATCAAAAGAAGAATCAAGTTAGCATGGAGTGCATACGGAAGATATTCAGTTATATTCAAATCCAGAATGCCACCCTACTAAAAAAAAGCATTTGACCAGTGTATACTACCAGTTATGACCTATGCATGTGAGACCTGGACACTTAAAATATATATTACAAGAAAACTCCAGGTAGCACAACGATCAATGAAACGCATGATGGGAATAACGAAGAGAGACCGCAAAGGGATAGAGTGGATACGACAAAAAACCCAGGTGATAGATGTGATCCACAGAATCAAATCTTTAAATAGCAGGACATCTGGCAAGAAGAACAGATAACAGATGGACCACCAAAATTACAACATGGTACCCACGGGGTTTTAAGAGAGCTAGAAGAAGACCACACCTGAGATGGGCCCATGACATTAGAAAACTCGCAGGAACAAATTGGGCCCGTATAGCCAATAATAGAGAACAACGGCCCAGCTGAGAGACAATAAAGCTGCGAATGATGATGATGATGATTATGATGATGATTCGTTTCGCAGAAATCTCATTTGACATTTTCAAGTAGTGTTGTTCGTTCTGCGTCTTGGAGTCAAAAAGAATACTTAAAAAAATATTTAAATTAAAACAAAACAACACAATTAACGGAAAAAAGAAGCAATAAATTTCTGAAATGTCAAAACTTAAAAAGTCATTATTCTGTCAAAGTCTAGCGTTTATACTACTTTAAGTACATACTGGTAAATGAGAAACATTTAATTAAAATATTTTTGCTGTTAATAAAAGTGAATACGAAATACTTTTCATTAAAATATATTAATAAACATAAGTTACTTTTTAAAAAGACCAGTAAATATTTTGTGAATTTTATGTAGTATTTCTGAGTACCAATATTGCTGACTGTGGAACAAAAATAATTTTTTCGTCATATCCTTACTGAGCTTTTTAGGCGATAAAAAGATACCTAAAGGTAATAATGATACAAGAAGCCTTTATTAGTTAAAAAAAAATCTTTCTTTTTTACTTAGGTACCTTTAGAATATGTGAGAATAGTTGAGATGAAATGAGACATTTTTTTTATTAAAACTTGTTTACAGAAGTGTATGACAAGAAACTTGACACCTAAATGCCCCATGTTGGGCGCCATACAAGTAGACCCTTGTTTAGGCGCCAATCTTACGTGTAATAAGTAAAAAGAAGCTGAACAATTATACAAAATATTACATTTTTATCTTCAAAAGATTCTTATTTTTCTCGCATACCTCGTATATACTTATTAAAAATTTAAGCGTGACCTTACGCAACACCACGGTTATTTGCTTATTTCATGTTTCATATTATTATCCGTACGATTAACCGGACTTAGTACTTTTTATTATTATAATTAGCAAGAAAAAATGGCATCGCAGGTTTTCATCGTCCTTGCTGGTATCCCTTGTATAAGCAGGGTGTTAAAAATATTAAAACGGTAAGACATTAATAAAAATTGCTTTTTATGGTGCCCAAAAATACCTATTTAATGCTACTTAAACATACATGGTGATCCAGAACTTGGTCCTGGTGTCCTTTTCTGGTAATTAAATAAAAAGCTGTTATCTTGTGAATTTTTCGCGTAAAAACTAAAAAAAAATATTTAGAAAATTATTTAAATAAGAACAAAAAAATACGACATAACATTACCGTTCTCTTATTGGTGGGGTTTTAACAAAAAAACATTTAGCATTGATTTTTAGTAACAACAGAATTAATTCAATTTAAATAGGAAATTTCTTACTTAAATAAAAAAACAGATAAAGAAGTAGTATATTTAATATTACCATTATTTTCCAAACAATTCTAATAATCTGGTGTTTAAAACAGCTAAGATTATTTTGAAAGCAAGCCCAGAAGAGTCTTTTTAATTTTTTAAGAGGTAATAATAAAGGTTAGGTTAATTTTATAAACTTTTTGTATTTGAATTCGGTGGCTGTTTGGTAGTTACATCAAGAGCGGATCTAGAATTTCATAATTTTTTATCTAAAGAGTAAGACATGAGCCCACAGCAAATGATTTACCCCTCCCCCCTTAAAGAAAATCACAGTTTTAAAGCAAATCCTTAATTTTTTTTCGTAAATTTGATCAAATTTTAAGCTCAAATCCCAAATTTGGCAAAGTTATCTATGTTTTTTTTGCCAGCTAAAATACTCAACAATGCAAATATTTCAGATCCCCAAATTTTAAGAAAAATGCAGATATTTTTCCGTAATTTCAGACTTTGCAATAAAATTTAATCAAATTTACTAAAAAATCCAACCTAACTCTTTTTTGTGGGGGAGAAAAGGCAAAAAAATCAAGTTTTCCTCGTAAAATAAAAATTTTCTTTGCCAAAGTGTTCCTCTGGTGGCCAATAGCATTTAGTATATATTGGGAACATGTGAACCCTCATGTCTTAACTTTGGATTAAAAAAAAATTGAAATTCCTAGATCCGCTCTTGCTACCTGTTGGTTCCATTGCGACCAATCCACTCGGGGTACCGATGGTTTATAAAGTTGACAACATCATAAACTCCATGAGGTGGAGCTCGATCTGCTGCCTTATAATATTTTTATATTCCACCAGTGATTGTTTATCCAGATGATTATCAGTTTATTTTGAAGCAGTTGTAGGTATCTTGGAGGCGGGGTTAAATTACCATTAGAAAAAGTAACCTCAACAAGCTTATTATTATAATACCCACAGGTGTGGACCAATTTTATTCCTTGTTATTTTATGGCTTTTTATCTTCTTGGGTTTTTATAAGCTTTAAATTTAAAATTAAATTCTATGAAACACCACTATTATATTTGCCAAAATACCTTTCATGCGATGCCTGAATTCTCACCCCTTATATAAAACAGTTTTATGATTCAATTTTTTTTTCTATTAGGAAATATTTAATTTTAATCAACACCAAACGCTGGACTTTAACAGAATATTAACTTCTTGTCAAGTATTTACTGTTACCTTTCTCTGTTTTCTAATTTAAATCGCAAATTTCTTTTATTAATTAAATTATTTCTCTTTTAACCAAAAATGAATTTTATTGAAACGTATCAAAAAAAAGGGACGCTTTCGAAAAGAACCAATAAATACAATTTAAATTCTGTGTCGTATCTCTTATGTTACAACTTTTAATAATTTTCTTAAGTATTATTTTATATTCTACAAATATATAGCTCCTTTAAGTCCTTTTTGAAGAACCCCATAAAATGAGTTCAATTTTTAAATCCTACATTTAAAAGAAAACGTCAAAACCAATTAATTAACCAAAACGCGTTTTTACCTATCCTACGTAAAGTTTCGGAGGAATACGCTCAGTTAAAAAAGAAATATTCTTCATGTCATTTTTATCGGATCATACTTTATTCAATTCAAATCAAATAACTTAACGATTTTCTTAAACACTTTTCTAAAATCTTTAGTTCTTTCTTAAGAATATCTTATAAAAGCAAGAAAATGCTCTTATATTTGTATTAAAACGTAATAGATGGCGCGAGTAGTACGAACTTCAGGAAAATATTGGAAAACTCCTGAAGTTTTATCGTGGAATTTGGGATGTAGGGATAAAATTAATAGTGAACCTAGTTATGTGTGGGTGTTTAAATGAATAAGCGTTGATATTCTTACATATCACTGCAAAAACAATACTGTAGTCAAGAAATCGAAATCAAACACTTTAAAGAAAAAAATACTATCTGCCAATTAAAAACAATGTTAGTACTAATCACTACTAAAACTTTAAAATTTGACTTCATCTTCATCTTAATACAATTTGTCATAAACAAAAAAAAAAAACACATTTTTCAAAAAAAATTGCTGATAAGGTTAATTAAGAACTGCAAAAATACCAATTAAAATATGTTTAAAACATCGAAAACAAAAATGAAAAACAAACGGATATCTATGCCAAAAAACATTTGCAACGAAAATACCTATTGATCAATTTTATTTGAAATAAACTTTATTTTGATCTCATGTTAGGTAAAATTTTAAACTTAAATTGTTGCTTATCACTTTAAAATGTCGCAAACACATGTGACACATTTTAAAGGTCGGAACACCCTTCAAAAGTTTGAGATAGCGGATACTCTTATTTGTTTTTTTTTTCCCTAAATTGAACCGATAAAACCAATCTTACTATTAATATTGAAATGTCAGCAAACTAGTAATAGTATATTACATTCCAGGGTGAACAGTGTTTTATTACTGCAGAGAAATTTGGTAGTGATTACATCTGAGTTGGAAAATGCTTTATTGCTGGTCAAGAGGTTATTTAACTAATCCTCGAGACAACAATAAAGTTTTTCGTCGAGGTTTGTACACAATTTTATTTTCAACCCTCAATTTCTGAGGCTAAACTCAAAGATTTAACTGTACGAAATCCCACATATCTTGTCAAAGAACTTTGATAGTGTAAAATTGACCTTAGAAAAAATTAGCTTTTATTTTTTTCTTTGTCATTGTCATCAAAGGTCAAAAAAAAGGCAAAATCAACAACGCCCTAACGACGTAGTTTTTGGTCGATATTTTTTGCAAAAATAATAGATTTTTCTAAAAAAGAAATGATTTCGAAAAGTGAAGATGAAGCAATGGATTGTACCCCACCTGAATTAAAAGAAGCCGCAGACAGGATTGGAGATTTGGAGGATTGCTGCCAATAAAAAGCAAACCGCGATACAAAAAGGCTTTTCAATTATTTGAAGCCTGATGTAGCCAGAAAGGAACGAGAAATACTACCTGAGAGACCGTTTTGTTGGCGTATTTTGGCAAATAATCCAAGGAAAAGAAGCCGTTTGCTTAACAGCGACTTACAGTATGTTAAAAACCATTATTAAATTAAAAAAAAGATTGATATCTCCAAGCCGCTTTTTTTTAAAGCGGATAAGTCTAGGTTTCAAGCGTTTTTTTCAGACCTGCCTAACGAAGACAATCGAAGAATTTATTAACATTAAGAAAGGTCTTTAAAAAATATGCTAAAAGAAGATATTATCAAAATGATTTTTTCTGTTTGTTATAAATACGTTACCTATTTTATTTTTATCTTGTTTCAGGCTGCGCTAATCTTTGGTGTGTCGAGGACATGTATGAGTGGGGGTTGATGAAAATAAAAATGAACTACGTCAACGTTTTGGAAGAAAAAGTCGCCATAGATATTTCTCATACAAAAACATACACAAGTAGATTGTTTATTGAAAGCCATCCAGATTGGGTTGCTATTTTCCACAAATACTATGCGGAAAAATATAAAAAATAAAGGTTTTTGGTTTACATGGAAAATTACATGTTCAAGCAATTGGCTATTATTTAATTTCAAATTATCTCCAGAAAATAGATGCTTTTTTGAAGCTGTTAAGTCTATAAACTTTTACAGAGCATGCTTTTCGACGTACCTCCGCAACCCTATTGGCTGACAACGGGGCCGATATATTGCAACTTAGTCAAGGCAATGAAGCACTAAAAAGGCCAAAAGTTCGGAATTTTTTGCACTAAGACTGATCGGAATGCGGTTTTTTGTATTCGCTTCCAAACATTTTTTGTAAAAAATGTAGCTACTTTGTGACTTATACAAACCACAAATTGCATTGCTGCAGCCAAAGATGCATTTAAAAAATGCATTTTTCTGAGACGGCTTTGGAAGATTTAATAAATTTGTAAATATAAGTCAGAACTGGTACAAATCATCAAATTGAGACACAGCTGACCTGGAGCTCAGAAACGCCATTGCACGTCATCTCCGTGGGACTCCCCAAAATTTACGCGGGGAAGGAGAGAAACTCGACGCCCAGGGGTTTTTGGGTCGCTGAATTCAAATATGGCATCGGCAAACACTCCCGGACTGGTGCACCGGATCTGGACGAAAATCGTTATGGGTTTTTTTTGGGGCGCTGAATCTAAATGGATGGCGATCTTGTCAGGAAAATCCTCGAGGATGACGTCTACGTCCAGATTCCGCAGTACCAGGTGTGCGGGCGGTCTTACACCACATTTGAATTCAGCCACCCAAAAACTCCGGGCAGCAAGTTTCTCTCGTTCCCCGCGTAAATATTGGAAGAGTCCCACGGAGATGACGTTCATCGGCGTTCCTAAGCTCCCGGTCGGCAGTGGGTCAATTTAAACATCATAATCGTGATCAGCGACCTCTAAAACCCCAAGAACCCAATTTGGGCCAGTTGTGACTCATATTTACAAAGTTATTAAATCTTTCAAAAGCAGTCCCAAAAAATGCATTTTTTGAATACATTTTTGGCTGCAGCAATGCAAGTTGCGGTTTGTATAAGTCACAAAGGAGGTACATACAAAACCGTATTTGAATCCGACTTAGTTAAAAAAATTGCAAGGTTGAGTTCTTCATTGCCTCGACTAACTGAAAAGATGGGAAAATGGAAGTGAGTACGATTGCTGAAGGTTACATAGAATCATCTTTGTAAAACAAAAGTAAGACTGCCCTGATCCTATATTCTACTTCCATTCTACTTCAAAGAGTATTCAGTTGTCCAGTACATGACATGAAGAAACTCTACAAGGAATATTAGTTTCAAACCAAACACAATTTAAACAGGATGGTCTTAAATTTTTTATAATTAATAACAGTGCTAATTGAACAATTAATGTTAATAAGTAAATTTCTTGTAGATTTAATTAGGTCCATGTAATACATGACATAAATATAAGCTTTGTTACTCGCTGGTGATTTTATTATGATGTGTGAGATCTGTATTATAAATATGAATTTTCAACAATTTTGGAAATAAAGAAAGGAGCAGGGATATGGAAATGGAAACGCATTTTTCTGCCTAGGCAGGTTAATGATTTGCTGCTCCGATAACACTTTCAGAATTTTTACAGGTTTGCTAAAAATGATAGTACCTTAACTCTAATATTTAGTTTCTTAAGCCAGTCTCTTAGCCTTGTTTGAAAAACAAGCGCAGGGTAATTTATCAGATATTCCTTTTACAGAACCTTTAAAATATTAGAATGTGATACCAAAAATCTTATCTAGTTTAATGCCGTAAAACATACACAGTGGCAAAAAAAGTATGCCATACTCATGTTTACTTAAAGTTCTAGAAAACCAAAAGTGCTTTAACTTTGTGGCGTAACAATAACTATCCAAAACTTTAATACATTTTGGTAAAGGTGAAACATAATATTAAATTAATACAAAATCAGCTTTATTTAAAAGTATAGAAAAATTCAGACACTTTTAAAAACGAACCCATAAATGAGCTGCCTATTTCGTTTTATTTTAAATCAATATTCTTTTAGATTTTAAAAAAAAAACTTAAAATGGCTATTCACTTTTATTTAAAATATAAAAAAGTCCCAATAAGCTCCTGTCTATGGGTGACCATGTACGTCATTAGGAGTTATGCTTTTCACATAATTAAATTTAACCCAAGATATCTGCTTAACAAGACTGACGACAACCCATAAAAAATTACAAGTATTGACATTCCTAACAATAATATTTTAAGAATATTAATGTATTTTTCTACAATAAATATAATTAAGTATTCTAAATTACCTATCACTGCAGTAGAACACCCACAATAATAGATCCTGAATTGTTCATTTTTCCTGCCTCGCAAAAGTCTAACACAATGTTCATCACGCGAAACTATCTCGAAAACGACTTCAAATTAAATGTCATTGTTAACTTATTTTATATTGAGTATAAAAAAGCTTAAAACTTGTAAGTTCATAGTTAAGAATCATCAAATTACATTTTTTAAAAACATGCCGCTAACATAATCTAATTATTAAAAAAATTAAAACTGTCAAAGTGTGACCACTAAACAACAATCTATGGATTCGGAGCAATAAAAAACAAGTATCGAAATTTGTTATGATGGAGGTGATTTACATGACCTAGGAATACAGTCCATTTGTTGATCATAAAATGAGATACAATGTATTAAATATGTTGCCTATCTTAATCATTTGTCGCTAACAAGTCTACAATGTAACAATTTTTAAAAAATGGGCCGACGAACAACACACGGCGAATCCCGATAAGCACATCACTATTTAATTCCTTTGTTTCTGAGAAAAATCCGGGTATCAAATTCCAGTTATCACACAACCGAAACTTTAAATGATCATATGACTTTTTCGAAAAGAAATCATAACACGACTACAAAAAATCCCATTTTTTTCCAACTATTATAACCGATTTTTCGCTTGAACTTAGACACGCTTATCTGAAGATAAACAATTTTCGAAAAAATTTCCCGATTTTTTTGAGATAAAGGGGAAATAAGGTTTGATAATCTGCTTTATTTGACCTCTATTTAACATTTTTCTATGGTACTTGGTGAGACAAATATATAGTATTATCCTGTTAAATATAATTATTGATTTCTGCGGTAATAAAATTTTTAAAATGGGCTGTAATATATATTTTTTTGCTTTGATTGCTTAAAAATGTTCCTTTATTTTGTTAAGAGCAAAAATAAAATATCCATAGGCGTTTCTTTATTTAAATTAAGCTTGCTTTAAGCAAGTCTTTTCCTCTAGTTTTCTGGCCGGAACTTTCACCTTTAAGTATAGAGTTATTTTTTAATAACAGTACCCTGAACGTGTAGTCTCAGAGGCTTCTATAAACAGACCACCTTTTTTACCAAAATGATTTCAAATCGCTGTACTGCATCATGCTGAAGTAATTTCATGAAACCTTAAAATCAGTTAACGCAACACACCCTTTTTATTGTTTTTTAATAATAACTAAACACCAGTAACTGAAGAGCTAAAAGTATCCAAAGCTGTAAATAAATTTGTACAGTTTTTATTTGTGGCGCAATTCTTAGGTCTTCGCAGATGCTTTCGAGCGAGAAAAAGTTTATCACGATTCCGACGTGGAAAACCACTGAAAATGGCCCCCCAAAGACCCAAAAAATGAGTTTCCCGCGAATATCTGCCAAAATATGCGAATTAGAGAATTTTTCTTTAGGCAAATAATTAAGATCACCTCGAAATCTACAAAAATGGTTCTTACCGTTTTTTCGCAACACCAATATTTTTTGCAAAAAGAGCCATAGAAAAATCCATAACATTCCACACTGGATGGACGTGGTTAGTTGTGAGTCCGCGAGTCACTGGTGTGATGAATTTTCCTGATTTTTAAAAAATTATTGGACTTTAATAAAAAGAAAAGTAGATTTGGAAACTAGACATTCTAAGCTTTCAAATGATGTGCATTGAAAAGTATTTCAATGGATGATGAGTTTGTTGATTGATGTTTGATAAGTTGATTCGCGTTTATTTTACAGATTTTCTAAAACTTCGGAAACAGCTAAAAAATGCAGATGGGCAAAACATTTTTTTATCAAAACGCAAAAAAGATGGTGAAGGAAATTTTCTGGGATCATTGAACACTTTCTAAGGTGTCATTATAAAAAAGAAATGGTAATAACAAACCAATTTTTCAAAAAATATGAATAAATTAATGAGATAATCTCAAAATATTGTGAAAAAAAACTCTTTCCGCTTTTTTTAATATTCCAAAAAAATCAGAATGGACTCATATGCAATGATAGGTACGGGTTTTCCCATCTCGATGAACTTTGAATGATTAAAAAATATACATTATTGCCCGAGTAATGGGATAGCGTCATTCTAGCGGTAGAGCGGCAGCATGAGGGGACAAGGCGATCTTCATTTTTTGTCTAAACAAAAATTCTCCAATTTGCATATTTTGGCAGATATTACCGGGAAACCCATTTTTCGGGCCCTAAGTGTCCATTTTCAGCCCTTTCCCACCTGTTAATGTGGATAAACTTTTTTTCGCTCGAAAGCATTCCAAAGACCTAAGAATTGCGCCACAAGGAAAACTGTACAGATTTATTTACAGCTTTGTCGCTTTATTTACTGGACTATAATTACAATAGATTAATGTTAAAAACAACATTCCGTCAAAAATATTGAAAGCGATGTCAGAATATGTATAATTTCATACGAAGTCCAGTCTCTATATACCCTGGGACCAGAAACATCCCATCGTTTCTTTTGGCGTGTACCCAACGACGACATTCCAATAGAAGAATCCGCGAAAATAATACAGAACAAATTTACTATATTTCGTTATTTTTGTTTTATTTGTTCTATTTTTATAATATGTCTTCTTGTTACTGAATTCAATGTTATAATAGCTGGTACCTTGTACCTACAGCTAAATATAGTCTAGTGTTGGCACCACAACGTCAATAGCTATAAGTTTATTATAATTATAATAATTTGTTCAGAAACGTCCAAAACACGTATCCCATGGCTCCAAAACCAAAGGGCGTCATGCGGAAAGCCATCGAAGACCACTCAGTTCGGTCAGTGAGCTTCGGCTAAATTCGCTTGGCGTAGGAGACGAAGAAGCCCAAGGACAACGGATTTCTGTATTTTCATCACCAGTTGTCTGGATGTATTTTGACATGCAAGAATACAACTCAGTTCCCTCAAAATATTATCTTTTAAAGACTCTCAAAATGCCGATAAACAAGACAACCAACCGCACGTTATGCTTCGGATAGAGCCTCGAAATTCGCTAAGAAGATCTTGATATTTGGCTCGTTTCTTTCTTTTATTTACATCAATGTTAGTTTTCGCTAACGCAGAAAATTCATTACATATACAGAGTAATTCGTTTTATCAAGAAAAACGGCGGCGTGAATTTGATGCATAATTAGGAACGCATAATTTCAATATATGCGAAAGTTGTTTTCCACTGCTAATTCAATATCTCGGGGAGTAAAAAGCAGAATTGCTGTTTCATCGATGCCGGTAACGTCTGAGGTGATTGTAAAGTACCCGAAGCGTATTTTTATATCAATGGATGTAGCTGCTAACATTAACTACTGCACAAGCTGACAATAAGTCTATAAGGGTGTCGGGTTGCTGTCGACAGGATCAACATGTAGTATCAGGGATGTTGCAAAACTGACTACGGTATACCAATGTGTCTATTACCACATATTAGCATGCTAGTAGAAAACCTTCAGTTTCAGACTTTAGCTCAGTAGATGCAAAAACACAAATATAAGCTTTCAAGAAAGATCCAGCCTTTTGCAACTTATTAATGTGATCCTTTTAACTGCAGCTGTAGACAGTAACATTAGACTCTAGCCTTATAATAGAGCAAGAGCTCGTGATCGCCAGACTTACGTCAAACTATAAAGCTAAAGTTTTTTGCGTAATGTCCTCAACAGGGATAGTAACGATTGGCTACTAAGAACTTCATATCATAATGGCTTTGGCAGCAGATAGCAGGTAGCAAATGTGTAGAAAATTGGTACTCATAATAACTTCAGTAAAAAGCATTTTTTTTTAAATATTTTCTTCGCAGTAATATTAAAAATTACGTCATTCATTCCAGATACTTAGTATCTTGGCAAATTTATGTAAAGTTGATTATTTGAATTTATCAGATAATTCCATTATACCGGGTGTTTCTCGTAGTAGGTTTGCCCCTGTTAAGTTTTTATTTTTTAGGAAAAAAAATATATATTTTGTATGTCAATATTTCATAAATATATGCATTCTTTAATTTATTTAGTTGTTTTGTGTTTGCCCGTAATGCTTATTAAAGATAAGTGGATTCGCTTGGCGGCTTAGAACGGGATCGGTGAATAGTTGCTATAGTAATATAATGTAAAGCTGTCAGAGGACACTGTCAACAATAATTATTTTTTTAAATTGCGTCTATAATTCTGAACTAATAAGCAGTTATTGAGTAAGTTCGATCAAATAATAACCAAGTTGTTCAATTAAGTAATAAATAAAAAATTCAGTTTTGTTTTTAGTTTTATAAATATTGAGTTGTTGACGCTTGTTTTGTTGTTTGTTTGCATCTTTGTTGTCATGTTAATACTTTTTCCTTATCCGGCGGAAAAATGAAAAGTTAAGCTTTGGGGGGGGAAAAAAAGGTTTTTTCCGTCGCCTACGTCAGTAATGGGATTTACTGACATTTGAAGAAAAATTTGTAAACTTTTACTCCTTTTGAAGAAGCCGTCAAAAATAATAGATTAAATTCTTTTCCGCCTACTTAATTAAAAATTAACCGTTTAAACGTATTTAAAGCACTCTAGATTGAAATTTCAAAAAAAATTTTCAGCAGAAGTATCGAAAACCGACATGAAAGGCGTCATTGCATTCAAAATGTTATATTCCATCAAAGAAAGAAAAAGTTTACTTCCGTTTTGTCAGATTATTCTAATACAGACGTTAAAGTTCTTAACATGAATCTGTAGCATTTAACTTTAAATATGGCGAAAGAAATTACAAACTATTTTTTTGTGCTTCCCTATAACAACTGTTAGCTTTCTACAATATTTTTAGAGCATTAACCAACTATTTAGTCTGCTATGTCTATACTCCTTGTTTTGATTAAAATTACTGGAAAGCACTTGCAAAAATAGATTTTAAATCTTTACAAAAGTGTTTTTAGGTGTTAAGTGTTGATTGTTGGGAGATTAATGTTTAAATATTAAAAAGACAAACTGATCAGGTATTGTATTTGAAGCAGCTGTAAAAACACTAGTGGGATTTTAAAAATAAGATTATTTTTATCATTTATATACAATACTTTTTTCTACAATTTTAAGCACTTATGCACTTAAAAGCTATTTAACAAACAGGGGTAATAATGTGCAGTGCTTGTCTCTAACTTGAAATAATTCAATAGATTAAAAAACAAATTATGTTTTGGAAAAATCCTTTAACCTGTAAATAAGTAGTTTTAGTTTCTTTATTTCCTATGTAAGAAATATTTATACAGTTGGTCCTATATTTTAGAATGGTCGTTATTGGTAATTTTTTAAATCGGAACCCAAGCTTTCTAAAATATATTTTTAAAGAAAAATATCAAGTTATACATAACTGTTCAATTTCAATAGTAATTTTAGGTTACAAGGCCGAGAAATGGTCTATTGAAGTACAAGTCTAGATGTTTACGGACAAGGCGACGGAGGAGCCGAGTCCGGAATTTCTAGACAACTACTTTAATGACATTTCACGGCCGGGTATCGTACAACGTTTTATTTCATACTGTGATCCAAGGTGGGAAACGTTTGTGCAGTTTCTTCGTGTCAAAGCCAAGCTTCAACATCTTTGGTAGCCAATAGTAGTAAACCAAAAGATGCCCCTGTAAATATTTCAAATAATTCAAACTGCAGTATTACCGTTAACGATTATAAGTAATTTTATTGTAATTTGCATAATAAAAATTGTTCAGAATTAACCCTGTGTTAGTAAAAATACTTAATTTTAGTTTCAGTCCGGTAAAGTTACTTTACCGGCCTAGTGATGTAATATACCATTTCCCAGACTCAAACTGACAACGTAATGTAGTATATTAACGTAAAGTATAAAATAAATGTTTTTTCGTGTCTATTGCGAACTAACAAATAACAAAACTTAACCTAATAAATAAACCATATTTGATTCATATTAACAATGTTTTTTTATGCTAAAAACTTAAGGTAAGAGGTTTTTGATCCTCGTGGATCGATCCCGCATTTTTAAATTTCGAAATTCTAAAACAAAATTTTTAAAAAACTCCTTTGTAATACACCCCGTACATTTAAAAGTTACATCCGATGATGTAAAATATACTTTTTTAAATGCAACACCCTGTATTTGTTACGTTAATTCGAAAGAAAATGTATTTTTTTATATAATTAGTTATTTAAATTTTTTTCTTAAAATGAAAAATAGCGGAGTTATTTTAAGTTAAATGTATTTTTCCATAACTGGACGCAGGCAGCCATGGAATTCTTAAAATCGCAATTTTTGTACAAATTATCGTAGTATGCTATGACAAAAATAAAAAAACAAAAGATAACATGTGTATCCGCCATGATGTTTTAGTGACAACTAGTAAATCATAAGGCAACCGTTCATTTATGCTACTGTTGTTTAAAATGCTGTCATTTGGAGAAGTTTGATATGATAGAATGCTACATAATTTTCCAAAAAAATGGCATCAGGCTTTAGAGTGGAACTTTTTTCCGAAAGAAATATGCCAAACAAAAGATATTTTTTTCTCCTTTATCGAAAGTTTCAATTAAACAAAAGTGTTTCTTAAGCGTAGAAATTAGAAAACTTACTATATTTAATCAACAAACAGAAATTAATGTTTTGGCATATTTAAAAGTTTATCGTGAAAACTCCACAAGAGACTGTAGGTCAGATCTTGATCTATGCAAAGGAACCATTAATAAAATTAAAAAAACATAATTATGTACCCTCAAATACAGACCCGCACAAACTTTGTTGCCAGGTGATTACCAAAGGCGTATAAACTTTTGCCAATGGTTTGTAAATGCTGCTATCCAAACTTCCTACGATTAATTCTTTGAAGCAATGATACTAACTTTAGTAATAGAGACATGTTTAACCGAAAGAACCAACATTATTGGAGCATTGCAATCTCCTGCGCCATCATCCTTTCAATCCACAAAGATGTTTTTGCTTAAACGTATGGTGCTGCCTCATTGGATCAAAAATTGTTGGACCTGTATTTTATAAAGGATCTTTAACAGGCAAACAATATCTGAATTTACTAAGAAATGTGTTGAAGGATTTTTGGATGATGCCAATATAGCCCTTATTAGCATAATGTATTTTATTAATGTTACTTAGTTATGCGTTATTATTAAAAAAACTAAAACTACGATGTTTATTATTTACCCAAGTAATTAGATGGTTTGACAAATTATATCCTTTATGGCGGACTTTATTTTAAATTTGGTTTCTAAAATGGCGTACTACGATATAATTTGTACAAAAAGTGCGATTTTAAGAATTCCATGACTGCCTGCGTCCAGTTACGAAAAATACATTTAAATTAAAATAACTCTGCTATTTATCATCTTAAAAAAAAATGTTAATTACTAATTGTATAGAAAATTACATTCTTTATCGAATTAACGCAACAAATACAGGTTGTTGCATCAAAAAAAAGTATATTTTTGTTAATAACTCGTAAATCTGATGTTTATTTGTTTTTCTATTATAGTCATTGTTATCAGCGTAAAAATGTATACAACTTTGCTAATTTAACCTAACTTGTATCCCGTATAATAAAAAAGTTATAATAGTGCCGTACTTAATTTTTAAATATAATATATATATATATATATATATATATATATATATATATATATATATATATATATATATATATATATATATATATATATATATATATATATACTCTCTTTTATTAATTTAGCAGCCAGAGTCTTTTTCTATATACCCGCATCTGATAATATTATCCGTTTTTCACTCATTGTTACACCATACTTCTAAATAAAACTAAATTACAACGAAAAGAAATTTATTAAGGTCATGTTTACATACTCCATATAAAAAATAGTTATCTATAGGAAAACAAGGCTGAAGTCATTATTTTACTTGTTAAGACTTTGTATGAAAAATGGCGGAATACTCGCGCGAAGGCTAACACTTAAATAAATATACTTTTATATTAAAGCGTATTTTAGGTGATTGCGTTTTTTTATTATAATTACTATCTTCTTTTATTTCTTATGTACATTTTGACTTTATTACATATTTGTATATGGGTATTTTTGTCGCTATGACTTAACATAACTAATCAATTAAAAGTTCAAGCGGAAAAAAAAGTAAAATATTTTTTTGGCTCAAGACATAAAGCTTCGTTTTTTAAGCCAAAGGTGCAAACAATATTTTTTGAACCTTTTCTTTTATTTCAAATACATAATCGAGACATTAACAACATTTTTGGCATTTCCTATAAACCCAGCGAGTGGCGACTGTTTCTTGACTCTGGGAAAACAAGTCTAAAGGCATTTTATTTGTTTATTAAAAATAGTTCCTTTTCAGATCTTTTGTTCTGCTAGTTTTGGTTATTAGTAAGCAGAAATAACTACTTACTACTTACTTCTTTTATGAAGTATAAGTTTTAACCCATAAAATTTAAATGGCACGAGTTCAAAACATGAGTCCCTTAAAACGTACTTTTAACACAAATATCATACAATATTTTTTCTACAAACGCAATATTGCAGTTAAAAATTAAATTATTCAAAAATTGGATTTACATAGCATCGTATATAAAAATTATTATAGTTGGCATTTATTAATGAATTCTAACAACCGTTGTTGATGCTGATTGGTTACGGCATGTTTACTTCAATTTTGATACATCGTGTCAGTTTTAGCTTGTTTTAGTTTTTTACTTAAAATCAACTCAAAATGAAAGAAAATGTAGAAGAAAGTATTGGTTGCATCGATCTATTTAAAGAGATAGATGAAGCGGCCAGTAAAGCATCGCTGGATTTACTGCCAAGGAAATCTCGTATACAATATAATATTGCCTACAAGTTTATGAATTGGTGTAAGAAGAAAGGTGTTGCTGGAAAATATACCGAAATTAGCATCATCGTTATGGTCTCCTTATTCATTGATCAAAGCGATGCTATCATAAACAACGACGTGGATATCAGTAAATTTTTTAAGCTTATAGCTTATTTAAAGCGTCAAGGAGAGGGATACCAGCCTAAAAAAATCAAAGATTTTGAGCAAATAGCAAATTGACCAGTTTCTGAGCTGTGCACTGGATGATAAATACCTTCTGATGAGAGTAGTTACCATTTTGGGAATTTTTGGTGCCATCGCAGAAAGGAGCTTTGTCAGTTGACTCTTGACGATTTGAAATATATGGGCACTTTATTGATGATTCACATACGAAATACTAAAACCAAGATGCCGCGAAATTTTACTATCGTTAAAAAATGTTATTTGGATTATTATCGAACGTATATGTCTCTTTGTCCGGTAAATGTAGGACATCGGAGACTTTTCCTAAAATACGCAAAAGGTAAATGTACCACAAATCACGTCGGAATTAACTCTTTTGGAAAAATCCTTGCTGCTGTAGCAATATTTCTGCAGCTTCCAAATCCGATTCTCTATACGGGGAATTGTTTTCGACCCTCTTCAGCGGGTTTACTTGCCGATGCTGGAGTAAATTTGACGACAATTAAGAGGCATGGAAGGTGGAAATCCTCTACCGTTGCTAAGGGATACATCGAAAATTTCTTGGAAAATAAAAACTCTATTGCCAGAAAACTACTTACAGTGAAATCAAGAGCAGCAGATCGTGCCTCAACGTCGACTGAGAATGCGGTTTTTTCTGTTCAATCCACCTTAACTACGGAGAATGCTAGAAATGTGAAAGGAATTTGTTTTTTAAGTTATTTAAATTGTACAATTAATATATATGTTGGTAAATAAATAAACTTTGACGTCACCTTTCAAAATTTGACATTTGACTTTTAACACTACTGCTTTAAAATGTTACTTTAAGGGACAAGTGCTTTAAATTAACCTTTTGAAGGTATCTAGATAGTGTTAAAAATTGAATTTTTAACACGTTAGTAGAAAAACTAGTTTTTTGTGTGTAATTTTGTGACAATTTAACCCTCAACAGCTAATTTATTACCTAATGCTAAATTAAATATTATTTGCGAAAATTTCCAAGCTAGCTGTATTTTTAAATCGTTTTTCATTGGTTAAAAATACCATTCAATAACAAAACACTTTAAAAATCCAGAAAAATATTTAGTTATATGCCAATCAGTCAAACGGGCTTTTAGAAAAATGTTTATTATTCATTAGACGCATAAGTCAGGTTGATTTGGAAAAAATAAGCTATTTTTAGCGGTTTGGATTGGCTAAAAAATGATTATTTTTTTAAACAAGGAAAATTGGTTTTTTTTAGGAAAACTTTTGATTAAAAATCAGATTTAAATTTTTTTTAAATCAAAAGGGGAATATTTTTTTTAAAGGGGAAAAAAATTTTTTTTTTAAAAAAAAACCAATAAAAAAAATTTTTTAAAAAAAAAAAAAAAAATTTTTAAAAAAATTTTTTTAAAAATTTTTTTTTTAAAAAATTTTAAAAAAAAAAAGGGGGAAAAAAAACCCCCCCCCAAAATTTTTTTTTTGGGAAAAAAAAATTAAAAAAAAAAAAAAACCCAAAAAAAACCCAAAAAGGGGGGAAATTTTCCTTTGAAAAAAAAAAAAAAAGGGGGAAAAATTTTTTTAAAAGGGGCCCCCCTTTTTCCAAAAAAATTTTTTTCCCCCAAAAGGGCCCCCAAAAAGGGAAAAAGGGGAGGGGAAGTTGGGAATTTTTCCCCCCCCCTTTTTTTAAATTAAAGAAAAACCCCCCGGGCCAAAAATTTTTTTTTTTTCCCTTTAAAAATTTTTTTAAACCAAAAAAAAAAATTTTTTTTTCCCTTTTTTTCCCAAAATTTGAAAAAAAAAAAGGGAAAAACCCCCGGGGGTGGTGGGTTGTGATAAGGGTCTGGTGGCGCTATGTCGTAATGATAAAAGTTTTCCACAATTTCTTAGTTACCACTGTATTATACATCAGCAAGCATCATGTGGAAATTTGGTAAAAATGTGAACAAGGTTAGAGCTCAAGCCTTACAAAGAAGACTATTCAAAACCTTGGCCAATGAAATCGACTGTTAATACGTAGAGCTATTTTTTCACTGGGAAGTCCGATGGTTGAGCAGAGGTCGAGTGTATTAATGATGTCCTGTTTGCCATAGTTCCGTTTTTTAAACAGCGCAATGGACCAATTTCGAAACTGGAAAATTAAATCTGACTTACAGATTTTGGTTTTCCTATGGGGACATTACACAAAAAAATAATTAGCTTAACTTGCAGCTTTAGGGGAGAGACAAAGAACTAGCGAAATTATTTCTGATATTAATGCATTTATCAAAAAATTTGAGTTTTTGGAACAAAATCTCAGAAACCACGACACCAAGCATTTTCCTATTCTTTCAGAAAAGATATCTTAAAATTAATTAGAACCCTATGACAGTAAATATCAAATGGAAATAGTATCTAACTTAAAGGAGAACTTTAAAAATCTATTCAGGATTTCAATACATTTGCTTTAGTGACGCAATTTTTTGTTTTAACTTGTGTTATGAAGAAGTTTGGCGAAGACATCACTGCAACAGGAATGGAAGTGATCGCGTTTCAAAATGACTTAGCTTTAAAATCGTTAGTCTCAAATATTAAATGTAACTGGACTTTAGTAAGTAAAGACAAATATTCAGTTCTATGTCGTGTTGCCTTGAAAGTTAAAGCGTTATTTAGTTCAACGTATTTGTGTGAATCTTCTTTCTCCAAAAGAAGTTAATCAAGAACAAAATCAGCAATCGACTTACAGATGAACATTGGAATAATTGTATTCGAATGGCTGTATCAAACTATGCTCCAAACATTAAAAAAATTATCAATGAGACTGAACGTCAACCTTCTCATTAAACATGTAATGTATTTTTTATTTCTATCTGCATCTGTTTTTGCTTAAAATAATGCATTACTTTTTTTTAATTGTATTCACCTTTATCCAATGGTATGTGACATGCCATTGTGGCTGCGTAAAAATTTTGGTATGATTGGTAGATATAAATATGGATGTATTTATGAGTTATGTAATAGGTTATGTATAAATAAGTAATTAGTTTATTAGAACGTATTAGGAAAATAAAAACATATACGTCGAATATAATATTTAATTTAGGTTGGCTTACGTAGGTAGCTCACTCTTTATTCCAAAATTATAAAAGTGGCTCAACACATTGAAAAAAATGCAAGACAGGGATCATCCACACCATACTTTGGACCAGGACCTGCCCTTGGAGTGACCAAAACCACAGCACAAGGGCAAACCAGGGAATTGATCCGAAACAATCACGAGGAATACTGAGGAAACCTCAGTAGAATTAAACATGGAAAAAGCTTCATAAGAACGAAGAAAGAACTACTTAGAGAAAGTAGGAAAAGACTTCGCATAACAGTAGGGTTACTAACAGGGCATGATAACCTAAGAGGACACCTACACAAGATAGGCTCATACAATGGGGACAAAAGTTGCAGAATGTGCGACGAGGGGAGAAGAAACAGCCTACCATATCCTGTGTGATTGTGAAGCAATGAATCACAAAAGACAGGCATTATTTGGACAACCGAAAATGAGCCCACAGGAATACATCAACCAACCAGTCTTGGGGTTATACAGACTTGTAGAAGGAACAAGACTAATGGAAGGATTGGTATAAAAGAAAATGGAAATTAGGCACAAAAAGTCCAAGAGGCTGCGCTGCCTCCGGTAGTGAGTCAAGACGGCTCACGGGTCCCAGAGAAGAAGAAGAAAATTACATTGAAAAGGTTGGCGACCACTGGTCTATTGTAATAAAAGAACGACTAAGGATGTAAAAGAGTAAATCGAGGAATCTAAGAACGTAGTGTATATAAACCTTTTAGTTTCTTTTGAGAAAGAATAATTCTCTTTAAAAAAATTAAAAACCTAATTTTGTACACATAATACATAATCTGTATACAAATATTCCCTGAAATCGTTATTTTCGCAAAACCGATCTTCTCCGCAATGAACTTGACCGTGAAATAATGAAAATAAAGACAGTAGAAAACAGTGGTTCACTGCACTGGATATGTGTGCATATTGTTTGTTTACTTACTCGTTTTATTGGCGTTAACTCTCTTATTCATAATAACTCGTATTTTCTTAAGTTAAGTTGGATTTACAGCAAAACGAGATCGACTTACAAAAATTTCAGCAGGAATTTTTTTACAATAACGGAAGAAATACTGAACTACCAGGCTGTTTGTTGTTTCGTCGCTCGATAAGAAAAACACGATTTTGTAGCTTAAAATGGTTTTTCTATTAAAAATGTAACTTTAATCACTAGTGCCTCAAAGTAACATTTTAAAGCACTAGTGATAAAAGTAAAATGTCAAATTTTGAAAGGCAACGTCAACGTTTATTTATTTATTAACATTTAAATAAGATGTACAATTCAAAAAATTTGAAAAACAAATTCCTTCCACAGTTCTAGCAATCTCCGTAGTTAAGGTGGATTGAACAGAAAAAACCGCATTCTCAGTCGACGTTGAGGCACGATCTGCTGCTCTTGTTTTTACTGTAAGTAGTTTTCTGGCAATAGAGTTTTTATATTCTAAGAAATTTTTGATGTATCCCTCAGCAACGGTAGAGAATTTCCACCCCCCATGCCTCTTAATTGTCGTCAAATTTGCTTCAGCATCGACAAGTAAACTCGTTGAAGAACAGCGAAAACAATGCCCCGTATAAAGGATTAAATTTGGAAGCTGCAGAAATCTTGCTATAACAGCAGGATTTCTGGTACAATTGCTTGTTTAGTGTTAAAGTGACGTCTCTATTTCCTTTTGATTTCACAACTTTTTTCATCAAAGCGTAAAAAATTCTTAAAATTAGCATGGATGCTCACTACCTACTTTATGGTCAAGGTATTTTATGCTAAAACAATGCTTAAGCTAAAGAAAAATGTTAAAATTTTTCAAATTATGTATGTATTTGCGTTTCTTAAAAAGAAAATGGGTAAAGATCCAAAAAATAGAAAATTTTAATTGCAGATCAAGTTGACAATTTTTTAACTGCAACTCCTAATTAAAATTATCTTTTTATAAAAGCTTTGTATATTGAAGATTTATTACACTTTTCTTTTACTTCTTGCACCATCAATTTCCCCAATTATCTCTTAAATGTTTAAAAAGATCTAATTATGTGACTAACCTTATATGGAGCAAATTAAAAAGCCAACAAACGAATGTTTTTTTCTAATTTTTTAACTTCTCCTAAGTTGATCGTGAGAAACTTTCTTCTCTTCGATTATTAATTAATAGATGCATAATAATTAACTTAAATATAAATGGATAATTTTGCAGTTCTGCAGATAAGTTGGTGAGTTAACTTTCTGATAACAGATTAGGGGCGTTTAGCAAATAATTTTTAGGCGGGGGAGTCTGCGCATCTCCAAATTTCCCAAATTTTTGTAACGAAACTGAATGAATTTTAATTATTATTTAAGGATGTATTGGTTAATTTTAAAACTTTTATTTATCTTAACAACGGTGACCATCTTGCCGCCAATACGTTGATAGGTATTTTATTTTTTTAAAGATTTTTACTTTTTTTTGGGTTTCTAATAGGCAATTAGGCGAAAAGATTTAAGATCTAAAAGAAAGATTTTTAGATCTACAAATAATTGTTAGTAAAGTAAATATTTATTGCAGTTTTATACGGCCAGAAAAAAATTGCATTTGGCAGCATTTTTTGTTTTGAAAAATATGCGAATTTAACTTTAAGCATTGGGTAAACTTTTTACTCGAAAGAAAAATATATTTATTCATGAAAAAAATTACCTTAGTCTACGGCAGTAATATCCCGTCATTTTTATTGGGTAAAATATTGGTCAAAAACATCTTGATGACGTCAAAACCAGATTCAGAACGACACAAGATCGGGATGACCTGTTAAGGCGAGAACTAAAAAACCCATCGGACTTGTTCGAGATTTACTGCTGCCCAATAAAAATCCCAGGGCTTGCAAAAGTAGTTAAATTATCTTCAAGTACAATATTTAGGACTGTGCACAAAAAAAATTGCATGTGTCTTCATGATGGATTTCCCGACTTCTTTCACCAGGGCAGAAACTGATGAGAAAAGCCAGCAAAGCATTTAAACGTTTCCGTCCTATCGTTTTTTTTATTTCTAAAATTTAAAGTTAAAGTTTAAAGTTTCAAACTTCTTTGACCAGATATGTAGGATTTCGTACAATGAAATCTTTAAGTTGTTGCCTCAAAAATTTGGGGTTGAAGATAAAATTGTATACAATCTTTGACGACCTCCTGATCACCAATGAAGCATTTTCTGTCTCGGATTGTAATATACTATTGTTAAAGCTCTGAATAAAGAAGAAAATGTTTTTCTTTATTTGAGGCTGAAAAATCGGGATGTTAGTGAGGCAAAGCTTAAAAAAGGGGTTTTAATTGGGACGAAAATACTAGAACTTTTATAGACGAAAATCTTAAAACTTCCTTAAGGGCCAAAGAAAATAGGACGTGGACTGCCTTTAAAAATATAGGTAGCACCGTCCTAGGTACCACGAAATAGGAGACCTCACAGATCTAGTTAAAGAACTTCCAATCTTACAAGATGTTGCAACATGTCACTTAAGCAGACTTACGCTGCATATTCTTCGTTGTTATATGAAATTCTCATCTAAAAATTACGGTGCAGTTTTAGACGAACACGGCAGAAGATTTCTCCAGCAAATTGCTCTAATGGGGAAGAGGTATAGTGGAAAATGGACTCCAAATATTTAGACCCTTAAACATAAAAGCGATATCTTTAAATACAAGCGAAAAAGACAATAAACTAATTTCTTTAATTGTTTTAATCTTTTTTGATACAAAATGAAGTATACGAGAATAGGATGAGAAGTTTCCGGCCTAACCCACAGATGGCGCGAGTTGCCGTCAGATGACAGCATATTTAAATAGCCCCATTCTTACCTAGTTTGGCTTCAAAGTATGGAGAAAACGTGTCAAAGGGTTTATATTTTATATATTTTTTTAAGTTATAAGGTTTTTATTTTGTCAAGCATGGAAAAAAATTGAGTTACGTGCAGTTGTAAAATACTTTTATAATCAAGATTTACCTCCTACAGAAATAAAATCAGAGTTAGAGTCTTCTTTAGATAAGTCTGCTCCTTCATTATCCACCGTTTATTGCAGACTCTAAAAACGTGGTCAAAAACGACAACTTCTAAAGAAATTGTGCAGAAAGTTTATAAAATCGTTTTAAATGACGGCGGCTGAAGTTGGATGAGACAGTTGAGGCTGTGGGCATATAGAAAGAGCAAACTTACCTATTAACTAAAGTTTCAAAGATGAGAAAACTATCTGCTCGATGACTACCGCGATTGCTTACTCCAGAGCAAAAAATCATTTGCATGACCATCTTAGAAGGATGTTGGACACTGAATTTTTTTGCCGATTTGTTATTCTACATGGAGGCTATGTAGAAAAATTAAAACAGTCTTTACTAAAAAATTAAAAGTGTAAACCGAGCTTATATTTAAAGTCAGCATTTTACAGTAGATGAACAAAAATCAAAAAGAAATATCATGAAGCTTTTAATGCCTATCAAGACGTTTTGGGGAATGGAGAGACAGGCGATCAGCTTCATTGCACAAAATCCGCAAATTTTACGTAAATTCGCTGGACTTCTCTAATACTGTCCATAAAAACGTGCAACTTTATATGTAGCTGGCCGGCGCGATTTTACAGTTAAAATCAAAACGAGCAAAAAGACTTAAGAAACTAGTTCTAGTTTATACTACGTTTATACACCGTGTGAATATAGCTTGAAGAGAGCCAAAACTTGCCATTTTATGTTGATTTATTTAAATAATGTCGTCAAGATGTGTTATAGAGCGAGTAATAATGTGCAAACACTTCCTATATGCGAACGCCGTCGGTATTAATAAGCATACCCATTATATATTAGCATTTTTCCTGAATTATTTAAATCTAAATAATATTTCCTGACATATATAATATAAAATAACATATTAAAAATTATTATTTATTAAATTACTAGCTATTTTGTAACTGGTTTGGATCATTTAAGCGCCAACTTATGGAAGATATTTTTCTTCTTACTGAATGGACTAAAAAGTCCTCTAATGTCAAATTATCCCAGTAATAATAGTTATTTATGATATAAGTGCTAAAAGTGACATTTTATTTTGTAAGAAGAACTTCATTCACTATTTTTTCTACAAACACCATTAAAAGTACAAATTAATAATTTTTTTATCGTCGATATTATTATTATTTAAAAAAATCTAATTTCATCTAATTTATCTATTAGCCCAGCAAATAAGCCGGAAAATACTGTAAAATGTGGAAAAATTGATAAACAGCTTCAATTTAAAAAAAATTTGTTTGTACGTATTTTGTAGACCCTCAGGAACATTCATCACCACTAACATCTGCCTTGCAATGAAAAATTAAAAAATCAGGGTAGATTTCCCACCCCAAATATCTCCAACAGTAAACCTGATAAAAAAAAATTAAAATTAAAAATTTCACTTCGTAAATCGTCCCTTGAGGGGTTTTCGGGGTCGCTGATTACGAATCCGCTGTCAAAAATCGTGTGAGGATGGTTGCTCTCCATCAAAACAACCCCTAGGGCTTACAGAAGTGGGAAATTTTAAAAAAATTAAAATTTTACCTCGGAAATCGTCTTTTGAGGGTTTTTGGGGTCGCTGATTACGAATCCGCGGTACAAAATCAGTAAAGGTGGGTTACCTCAAAAAAACCCCCCCTAGGGTACAGAAATGGATAAATTTAAAATTAAAAAAGTTCCTCAAAATCATCTTTGGGGGGTTTGGGGCCTGATTTTGAATCCCAGTCTAGTTACCAGCTTTAAAAAAATGCGCACGAATTTTGTTTCAAAGTAGTAAATTATTAAAAAAAAACTAAAAATTTTAAAAAATCTTTTTTTTAATTTTAATTTCAAAAAAACCCCACAAAATTTTCCCTTTTTTTTACTCTTGGGGTGGTTTGGATGGGGGCAACCACCTCAAGGGAATAACGACCCCGAAAACCCCCCGGGCCAACCCCCCGGTAAAATTTTGAATTTTCAAAATTCTTTATTTCTGTCAACCTGGGGTGGTTTTGATTGGGGCCCACCCTTACATGATTTGGTCCCCGATGAGGGCCCCTACATCACACGGTTTTTGGGGGGTTCAATTGCCAAAAAACCCCAATAAAGGGGAAATTTGAGGAAAATTTGAAATTTTTTAAAATTCCTTATTTCTTTATCTCCCCGGGGGGGTTTTTTTGGGGAAAACCACCCTCATACGATTTTTTTTCGCGGATTCTTAACAGCGACCCCCAAAAACCCCAGGGGATTTAAGAGGTAAAATTTTGAATTTTTTTTTTTTAAAATTTTTTAATGGAGATTTTTTGGGGTAGGGGGAAAATACCTAATTTTTTTTTTGCAAGGCAGATGCTGGGGGGGGATGAATGTTCCTGAGGGGGTACAGAACACGTAAAAAAAAACATTTTTTTAAAATTTGGGG